>JAOTNS010001871.1:0-27789 GCA_028476615.1 Culter alburnus
CATCATCATTATACTAGTTTGACATGACATTGAAGTAAATGGAAAAGTTTTGTGTAGGCTTTCAAAATACTCCCTCACCTTGCTCATCTTCCGAGTAGACATTTGTCTAAACCTGCCGTGAGCGCCAGAGAAAACCAACGCATGCAAAACCTGAGATAAAATTAACCCTGCTGAAAAAAACAGCTAAAACCAGCCTAGGCTGGTTTGTTTTCCACGGTAAATATACACTTTTCAAAATAATATATTAATTTCAATGTCACATTAACATTATGGTAATTTAAATGTAGCCTTTGTAAAAATAACGCAAAATATTAAATGTGCAAAAAAATTAAATAAATAAATAAATAAATAAATGTGTAACTAGTGCTTTCCAGTCAACTAGCAGCAGCAGTATTGTTTAATCGACTAGTCGGCTAGTCTTGCACATCCCTAATTATAGTATACTTGTTTCTGTAGGGGTGGATTTGATCCATATTAACATACAAATGGAAAGAGATTCACAAATTGGTAGGTGCAAAATCAAAATAAACTAAATCAAATAAAATTTGCAAATAAAAAAAATTAATATATTTACAAATATTCTCTCTGTTTTAAACTCATTACTGCACACATTTGTTGATTTTGTTACATTCTACAGCAAGACATCTACACAAATCCACACAAATAGTTAGACTCTACCATTACTCTGACCAATTGTTTTGTTTTTCAAACAATCATGAATATTACAAGGTACTTTATAGCACAATTAAGGCTCTATATAGCACCCCAGTTCTTTCTTGAACCTTACAAAATTGTTCTATTTAGCAAAAAAATGGGTTTTGTTATTGTTGTGAGCCAAGTCATTATTTGTTATAACCTCTCTTTATCATAAAGATACCTTAATCTCTTCTCAAATACCTTAAATATCTTATAATCGCTTTAATAAACAAATCAGTTGGTAAAAGATAGACAGACATACCGCTTTTTCATGATGTCCTAAAACTGAATTTCTCTTCTTGGACAGATTATATATAAAAAGTAAACTGGGCTGATATAGTCTGTAGAATAAAAAAAAAAATGGTTAAAAAAATCAATCTAAAACTTAAAATTAGAAAGTGATTGGCCAGACAAACACGATCTTACTCGATTGGTGTGTAACTTGTAATTAAACTAATGTCTTGAGCTTTTAAATGTCAAAAAAACTCATGTAATCTCATCACATTCTGTTATTCTAGAACAATGCATTTCTAAAATAAAAACATGACATAATGTCATGTGTTATAAGAATATTTGTGAGAGAAACTACACAAACAAAAAGGAATCCTTAATTCTACTATAGTTTGTGTACATCACAAGTGCATAAACTACAAAAAAAAAAAAAAAGCATATTCAAGCAAACAGCAATTACCCCACATATATTATATATACATTTCAATTCTGTGAATACAATGCCTACAATGTATGTAGTAGATGATATACCTTACTGGTGTCAATCCCAATGATCATTCATTCAAAGTGTTGCAGTAATCAATGTAGAGCAGATATAAACTATAGAGGACCTGTAGACTTCCTCTCATGTGTTGTGATCCACAGGTATGTACTTTTGTAAAGGGTAATTATGAATATAGATACACTCCCTAATTCAGTTTCAGTTTCTGGTGTTACAACAGACTTAAAGTTTCACTTTCGTTTTTTAGTTGTGTTCTAAACAAGCAAAAAAACGTTACAACAATTCACAAAATTGTGTTTTGTTTTAATTACACATTACACATTGTTACATTGCAGTGTAACTTTTTAAAACATGTCCTAGCTTGAATGTCTCTCTCACTACCCGCCCATATCCATTGATCTCATAAGAAAGTTCAAGATATTCAGTATGTATATAATATTTCAGTACCAAGAAAAGTGGAATCAATATTTACTATACATTTTAGTTTGATAAACATGCTTAGTCTTGTTTTCTTGTCTTATAAAAAGTATATGTTCAGTAAGTTATGGTAACAAATATATTTTTTAGGATAAACCCCAGATGCATTATCTCATTTTCATGGAGGCCACAAAGTTAGATCACATAACAATGATAAAAACAACAACAACAACAACAACAATAATAATACAATAAAAACAATAACAATCACCTCATTCAAATCAATAAACTTTACACACACCACTAAAAATGAACACATAAAATATGGATATGATATTTACTTGGCATTAATAAATATAAACTTAGATATATAGACAATTACAACAAGTTTCAAAGCAAAGAAACAAACTATTTTTAAACATAAAAGATCATACACTTAAAGGCAGATTATTCCACTGTAAAAAATTGTGCTGTAAAATAATGGTACTCTACTGGCAGCTGTGGTTACCAGTATTGTACTTTTAAAATCATTTTGGTCACAAAGTTTTTCATGAACTCTGGAGGTGTGTGTGTGTGTGTGTGTGTGTGTGGAGAGAGAGAGAGAGAGAGAGAGAGAGAGAGAGTAATTCTGCTCTTGACTGATAAATTCACTCTGTAAATGAATGGTTATAGACTGATTAAATCAAACTATAAAATGCACACAATTTATCGAACTAGATTATTTCATGATCTAAAGGTAATGTTTTCATCTTTGTGGTTTTTGCTCTTTATATTCTGTTGGTTTAACCCAGAAGCTCGTCAGCCACCAGCAGGTGTGATACAAACAGGAAATGGTTTCTTTAGCAACAATGGATGCAGACTTTCCACTACATAAAAGAGATGCTGTGAATGTTTGTAATATGTGAAATTGTCTTTTTCCTAAAGGTTTTTTTTTTTTTTTTTTTTTTTTTTTTTAAACATTACGGACTAACAAATTCTAAAATATTTTTTGCTGCCAACTGCAGTCATGAATCTTAAAATGTCTGCTTGCTTGTCAAATACTAAAAAAGTCCTATCAACACGACTGGACCTTTTTTTCCTCTCTGCAGGAATAATTCACTGGTGATTTTTTTTTTTTTTTTTTTTAATTAGTCTAGTTATTGGATCTGTAATTTTTTTTAATCTTTCTAGAGATGGTAATTTCCTCTTCATGATTCACGTTTTAACTGAATACTTTGGCTCCATCTAGTGGCAAATCTGAGTTAATGTCTGATTTACACGCTTCCTTTTACACAAGTTTGAAATGAAAGAGTCAATCTGAAGGAATGAAACCTTAAATATGTCTGCATTAATATTTAGTCCATGTAATTATCAAATATTATACCAAAGTGAGATATAAAGGAAAGGAAGCAGACAGCTGCTGGAGCCTCTTATGATCTGAATTCTGTATGCTCTTATTTGTATATATTTCACAGTATTTTGTATCTTTAGCACTTCTGTTATGGTGCATTATTTCAATCTTCTGTTTTGAATTATTACCTTATTATCCACCTTTATTTGCATTGCTGAAGTAAGCTGTTTTCTGTGAATGTGCGAAACTTCCTCATTCACTCTTATATGTTAAAAATAAGGTGGATAGAGAGCGTGAAAACCTGCATGAGCTCTCAGTATCAGACACTATAATCTCCACTAGGTGCCGCAATAATTTTACAACAGCTGAGAGCCTTTATATGCAGGTGATGCTCTAATATCACTGTAAACTATGGCTTCACAGGACTTGTTGCTTTTGTACAAAGCTGTTCACTACACAAGACTTATATCTGTTCAAATAAATTGATTTATAAGTTGTTGATGTATGTAATGTGTCACTGATGGTCAGTAATTCAGCATAAGAAGTGTAATGTGACGTCTATGAGAACAGGAGCTCATCTGAACAGACTGTGTGTGTGTGTGTGTGTGTGTGTGTGTGTGTGTGTGTGTGTGTGTGTGTGTGTGTGTGATGAATCTCAGTCATGTGCTCCAGATCAGCTGCTGTCTGTGGTGCTGAACATCTGAACCACTCTCTTCCAGCAGCAGGAGATCACACTGACTTTACTCTTAAACATATGGTGAATCTGTTTTTCTTTGGCTGTTGACAGTATTGATGATTGATGGAGTGATAAGAAGAGAAATGCAAATCACTCTCTGTAAAAATCTAACATGTCAAAAAAAATATTTTTGAACCTGACTTTTTCTAATGTTCAGATTTCTGTTTTGGAATGTATGTAACTGTGTGCATGTTTCATTATATAATACATTTGCTCCCGTTTGCATATTTAAACAACATTAAAGAAAACTTGTAATGCAAAATAATGATAGTCTTATTATACTGTAATTAATCATGTCATGTTCTCTGTGTTTGTCCTTGGATTTTGTTATTCTTCCTGTTTCCTGTTCTGTCAGCCATCTTGTAGTCCTGTTGTAGTTTTTCATGTTAATTTCCCCTTGATTTTCTCCCCAGTTGTGTTTTGTTATGCTTGTTTGCTCTGGTGTATATACATTTTTGGGGGGTGGGGGGGCTATGCTCCTGAAGCTCCAAACACCACTGGACAGTACCATTCAGCCACTGGATCTGTTTCAGGGTGGTCCTAGCGCCCCCAAGCCTGGCACTCTCAGTGCGTCCTAGTCTGGTGTTCCTGAAAGTCTTCCTACTTTCATCTGTGTTACCTGTGTAAGGCTTGATTTTCCTGCTAAACAAAAACTGAGATAAAGTGTCCTGCAATAAAGTAATAAAACTTTAATCTGGAAAGAAGATCTCAAAGAAGTAGCAATGGACAACGCCTTGCCCTAACCCCAAAAGGACAACGCCTCCCCCACCACACACACACACACACACACACACACACACACACACACACACACACACACCTCCCCTTCCTCTGGCTCAAGTCACTGAAAGTTATTCAAAACATATAATGTAACTTGTGTATCTATTGTTTTTCCCTTTTCATGTTTGGTATCATTTAATTTGTCTCAGTGCGATTGGTAAAACGGTCTCAATTTCACAGCAGTCACTAGAATTATGAAGAAGATTGAAAACTAAGGAAAATTCTGTCCTCTTTTGGGTGGTGCCTTTTGTGAAAACCCACTTCTCTCCCCCAAAACAGGTGTTGGTGTAGTAAATATTTATGATCCTTTCTGTTCTGGTCTGTATATAAGGTAAAGAGCAAAGCAGTCAGGCGGGATCATCTGTAGGAGAGACCCCCACAGAGATGGGTGAATATCTTCAGACATTCACCCATCCCTGTGTATATATGCATTTCTTTGAGTAATCGATGTTATGCATTTATCATTTCTGAATTGGCTTTAATTGGTTATTTGTGTAATTGACATGATACACTGTTACCTGACAAATAAATGTTATATTTGATTTATTCTGGATTCTCCTGATATCATTATTACCAGTAAATTATGGGAGGCTAATGCTACCGTAAATCTGTGTCCAGGGTAGAACAAACTGAAGGCGCATGAATGAAGGAGCAGTAGGCACTTCATCTGAAGACCTTTTGATTTCTGTTTACCGCTGATTTAGCAAGTTGTATGGAAGTGGCTAAATTAAAATACACTTTTGTTCGAGTGAGCAGTAGGCAACCGACTAAAAGTATTAGCCCACTTATTACACCCTCTGACGAAGATCAGACTGGCGAGTTTATGTCCGTGAGTTTACCGCGAAATTCCGGGGCGAGTATCTCTGTGCGGCATCGGGTCCCTAATGACTGAACAATTGAAATATGGGATATCCAGAATCATCAAATATCTAAATTAATGCATAACTAATGATGAATTTCTAATTGGAAACACAATCTAAGTGTAAAAATCATTTGAAATTGGAGTCAGATTAAACAAATGAAATTAAGTGAACTTAATAGAGACGCTGAAAAGGCATACACGCGTTAACCTTCGCCCGGGGGCGTCGGAGTCTGTTTTTGGGCCGATGCGGGGTTCCTTACACCTGTAATGGCAGTCTCCTGGCCCGTCAGCTCTAGTGTGGTGGTCTCCGACTCTGTCTGCTCTGCCTTGGTTTCTTGCTATGCCGGCTCTGCCCTGGACATACAGCAAAATCCTCAGTGTTAAATGAACACCCAAAGTGTACATATGACTCCATCTTGCCGGGTGTTAAAAAGTAACACTGAAGCAGTGTTAAAGTTAATGAGATAATTGATTGATGATTGAGTGATGATTGACAATTAGTGGAGACACCTGAAGATAATAAGCAGAATCACTGAAGAAACAACAAGAGAAAAAGAGAGAGACACAACAACTACAACTGACTTCCAGCCATTAAACATTATTACACTTATTATTAACCAGTTTGATTTGATTTCTGTCATACATCAACAAAAGTTCTTACTGAGAATGAACAGATGTTTAGATGTTAATGTTTTAATGAAAGTTTAGTTTGAAGTCACCATGATGGTGAAAAGCATTTCCTTTAGTTGGGCTCTTGACTCTATTTATTAACATTAATTTATCTCTGACTGCTCCAACTTTGTGTTTGTAGAGCACATTTGTTATGGCCAGAGAAACTATGATCTGAGCTGTGTTTCCCAAAAGTGCTGTGAGCCAAAGTTGATCAATTTAGGTTTACAATGCTTTGGGAAGCACAGTCATAATGGTTGTGTTTTCTCATTGTGAAATGGCCAGATTCATTAGTGACATCCAGTACTAACTGATGATATAGATGTTATATTATTTCTTTATAGTAAATCTCTGTTACCGCTTGAGATCCAGCAGAGCTTTTATAATCTGAAGGGTTTTTTGAAAACACACACAGACATCAAGAATCAGCATATGACCCTCAACAATGGTGACAATCAAACAAAGTGCTTCATGTTGCAGTGCATGATGGGAGCCACCAATCAAATCTCATCCATGGCTCCCATCATGCATTGCTGCATGAATAAATTATGCAGCTGAATTGTCCTGTAATTTTCGTAGATTGTTCATGTTGCTTTTATTTTTGTTGTTTGTTGTTGTAGCTTGTTTTGTGATGTTCAGAGTTGATCTGTTTGTCAGTATTTTGTATTTATTTATCGTCACCGTTCTTGAGAATCAGATGCTGATTCTTGATGTCTGTGTGTGTTTAAACACTGAAGCTTCAATGCGTAATCTATTATTCTAAAAAGGAAAAAAAAAGTCATGCTATTGTTGGATCTCAAGCTTTAAAATCACAGGACTACAATCATTAATACTAAAGCTACACATCAAGCACACAGTCAGAGATTTAAACAACATCAGGCCATCACATGATGATTATATCATCATCATCATCATCATCATCATCATCATCATCTTTTCTCTGACTATAACAAATGTGCTTTATAAACACAAAGTTGGAGCAGCCAGAGAAAAATTAATAACAAAAGGTAAAGCGTCAAGAGCTCAACTAAAGCAAACGCTGACCTCTTTCATGGTGACTTGAAATGAAACATTCATAAAACATTAATTAACACCTTTTTTCTCTCTTTCCTTCAATGATTCTGCTTATTAACATCAGGTGTCTCCACTAATTGTCTCCCTGCTTTGCCTCAGTCTCCAGGCCATTTTCCACTACACAGGCCTGGCCCTCTATCCCTTCCCTATTCCACCTCCACTTCACCACCCTCCTGGACTTTTTTTTTTTTTTTTTTTTTTTGGAGCGTCTGGAATCTTCTCCTTTAATGTGGGCTTTGTCAGGTGTTCACTGTGTTTGTCCTGGACTTTGTTATACTTCCTGTTTCCTGTTCTGTCTGTCATATCTCAATGTGATATTCATCATACTGGTCAATCAGAAACCTGCACTTACAGTTACAACGGGAACTGCTGCTGTTTCGTGTGTGTCCATCAGATGTCACTGTCAAATGAAATGAAGTATTAGCTTCACTTCTCCTTTTATTAATCTCTCTCTCTCTCTCTCGCTCTCTCTCAGAGGAAGTGGGCGTCTCCGTCACATTCAGCACTTCATGTTAAACTTGTAACCAGGAAAGAAACACTCAAAACTCATCTGAACACACATCGAGAGCTTCAGAAGAACTGAATCTACTGGCAACAGAGAAGATCATTTAATAAGAGAGAAGAATGAAGATCATCTTGACTTTCACTCTGCTGATGATTCCTGGTAAGAATCTGAACTCAGAGTAAATCACTAAAAACAGCACAGATTTGATGAGGAGAGTCTTTCACTTCACTTCATGATGTTGAATTGACTTTAAGAAGCAGTAGCCTAAATTAATCTGAAAGTTCACCTTGTTCTTGTCATATGTGATATATTAAGATGTTGGTTTGTTGTAGGTGTCGTGAGGTCCTTGAGCGTTACAGGATATTCAGGGTCTGAAGTCAACATCACATGCAAATACAGTAAAGGAGATACAGCAAATGCAAAGTATTTTTGTAGAGGAAAGAAGCCAAATAAACCAAAGTCTGGACGGTGCTCTGAACTTATCAGGACTGATGAGAAAGATAAATGGGTTTATGATGGAAGATTCTCTCTGTATGACGACACAAGATCAGCAGTCTTCACTGTGACCATCAGAAATTTGAGAGAACAGGATTCTGACACGTACAACTGTGGAGTTGATAGAATTAGAGGAAGAGATTTCTACACTGAAGTGAATCTGAAAGTTACATCAGGTGAGTAACTGAGAGCCTCAAACCCATGATGATCTCCACAACATCACACATAATGACAGTAATAACACTGAACACCTCTAGATGATGAAAAATAAAATCAATAAGTTTTTTTCCCATTTTTTTTTCTACACACAGTGATGCCATATAAGAACCTGAATTTTCATTTTCAAAAGTTTTATCTATATAAATGTTTCATTCACAGTAACTGCCTTTCATAATGCTATTACCATCAAACTTTTGATTTGCATCTCTGCTCGTTCAGTTTAATACATTTGTCTGTTATTTAATCCAACTGAACTTAATGAATAATCAATGGATCATTTGGCACTTCTATAGATTTCTATAGATATTGATTCTATTGGCATAGTTTCTTGATTGTGTGTGTGTGTGTCCTGGTGAACCCTGCTTTGTGAACCAAATGTCCCAACAAGGATGGTAATACCAGTAATTTTAGACCTTTGGACATTTTTTTGGTCCCAATGAGGAAAACAGCTTATAAATAAATTATATTTTTATAAAATGTAAAAGTGCAGAAAGTTTTCTGTGATGGGTAGGTTTAGGGGTAGCGGATAGAATATACCGTTTATACAGTATAAAAATCATGATGTCTATGGAAAGTCTGCATAAAACATAAACCCAACATTACCGTAACTCACCCTCCATCTGTAAAGGTCAACTATAGTATAGATTCATTCATATGGTACAGTTAGAACATTTACAACAGTTTCTTCTGACTATACTGCAAATCTAATAAGATGATGTAAGCTTATTATAATATTTAAATGAACACAATCACAATAATAATAATAATAATGTTTATTCACACACTGTAAAAAAATGCTGTAAAATTTACAGCAACTTAATGGCAATTTAGTTTGCAAGTAAGCCCCTGTAAATGTACAAGAGTACTGTAAATCATCAACTACAATTATACTGTAAAATACAGCACAACTGTGAATTTACAATCCTTTACTGTAATCTACTTTACAGTCTTACTGTAATAATACACTTAACTTAAACCTGTGTTAACGCTCTTTATTGGAGGAAACTGCTTGTCTTAAATTGGACAATTAGCATTTAATATTTATGTTAGTAATGTGAGTGTGGTGTACATTTTCAAAACTCTTAGTACAAAACTAAAGACTGATCACACTTCTAACACAGCTAGTCATTCTTTCAAAACCTGATCTCATATTTTCATTCTACATAATCACTGTTTCAAACACATCATCATTTTAATATGTAATGAGAACATTTGGTTTAATTACCTAAACTCAGTTTAGTTCTTTTAACAATCAGTTCATTTAATAGCAAACAATGCAAGATACATGTTTCAAATCACCCTCGATGCTGAAATAATTACAGTAACACTGGCTACAGAAGCCACATTAGAAAATACACTTACATTACCTAAATTACATAACTGACATAAAACCCATAATGTTTGTAATGGGATCTATTCTGTGTGTTATTATCAAAAAGTGTGATAAAGTTTTTATTGTTATTGTTATTATTATTTTATAAGAATTACGATTACAGTCGGGGAATAAACAAACATAAGACAAGTACATAAAAAATAAAATAGTGACAAATTTAAAAGATATAAATAAAAGTTAAATAATATGAAAATGTTTACCAATAGAAATGTTACAGCTTTCTTATTTTTTTTTAAACACAACATTGTATTTAGGTGTTGTTTACCTTCTGATTTAAAAAAAAAAAAGATAAAACAAATAAAACAAAGGCTTATTTCTCCAAAATTTACATTTATGAATACTACATTTAGCTAAAAGAAGCAGCAGATTAATAAAAATACCATTCCTTATGATAGCATTTGTTATAGGAAAAAAAAAAGAAAAAAAAAAAACATTTTAAAGCATAGTTCAAAGCTGGGCATGATGTGAGCCTTAATAAAAGAAACAAACTAAATGAGGACAACTCCAAAATAAATGATATAATGTTTCAGCATGTAAAGCACAAAATGTACAAAATATTTCAATTTCAAAATTAAATCTGTTTACAGAGAGTTTTACAAGGGTTTTTACAAATTTATAAATGAGTTTAAATTAAATTTCTTTGATTTTATTTGTTATTAAAGGGTTAGTTCACCCAAAAATGAAAATTATGTTATTAATGACTCACCCTCATGTCGTTCCAAACTCGTAAGACCTCCGTTCATCTTCGGAACACAGTTTAAGATATTTTAGATTTAGTCCGAGAGCTTTCTGTCCCTCCATTGAAAATGTATGTACGGTAGACTGTCCATGTCCAGAAAGGTAATAAAAACATCATCAAAGTAGTCCATGTGACATCAGTGGGTTAGTTAGAAGTTTTTGAAGCATCGAAAATACATTTTGGTCCAAAAATTCAATTAAATGGAAAGGATTCCAGAAGACAATACTGAATAAAGTCGTAGTTTTTGTTATTTTTGGACCAAAATGTATTTTCAATGCTTCAACAAATTCTAACTAACCCACTGATGTCACATGGACTACTTTGATGATGTTTTTATTACCTTTCTGGACATGGACAGTCTACCGTACATACATTTTCAATGGAGGGACAGAAAGCTCTCAGACTAAATCTAAAATATCTTAATTTGTGTTCTGAAGATGAACGAGGTCTTACGGGTGTGGAACGACATGAGGGTGAGTCATTAATGACATAATTTTCATTTTTGGGTGAACTAACCCTTTAAATGTTTATGAGGAAGTTTTCAGATTTTACTCCACAACAGACCATCAACAAAACCATTCCAATATAATACAATAGCAGGATTTGAGACAATATCCCTTTGAAACAAAGCTTGAATGTAACGATTATTATTCTTAAAAAAAGGTGTGATAAAGTTGTGAAATAGCCATGAGGTTTTGTTCAGAACAGAGTTTGCCAAAACAGTAAATGTTTTCACTGTACCATATGACTGAATCTATACTGTAGGTTATCTTAATAAGGGTGAGTTTCAGTTATGTGTCAGTCTGTACCATGGTAATCTGTTTACAGTGTCACATGACATACTATAATGTAAAATCATGCCATCTGTCTCCCTTCTTCTGATGTATCTCTGATCAGTCTGGTGTTATACAGTTATTGACTGTTTCCCTGTTTTCTCTTAACACTATGTTCACAAATTGCAAATCTCACTGACACACACACACACACACACACACACACACACACATACACGCACACACACACATGTTGGGTTTCCATGCCTTATTGTAATGAATTTCCACTGGAGGCGAGCGTAGTGAACCCAAGTGCAGTTTATTGAATAAAAACATGAACTAAATACAAAACATAGACGTGGCTTGACTTGACTTGACACAGAAATAAACTTACCAACAGCAGATTACAGTGAAACAAAGCTAGACAAGATAAAAATGAAACATTAAAGCTGAAAGCAGCAATGAAAGGGTCCTCGCACCCATGTCACTGCCACCCAGTGGCTTTAGGAAAACAGAGCACAGTGGGAAATATGCATTTAAGTACATTAATATAGAAGGACAAAGTCAGTCATTTGTATTTGCCACACTTCCTGTTACCAGCTGGTGGCGATATGACTATAACTACATTTTGGCATCTTCAGGCCAGGGCACTTATCACACAAGTTTGAGGCAGATTGGACATTGTATGCAGGAGTTACAATAACTTCCTGTTTCATGTTGATAACATGTTTAGCACTCAGCTAAGTGTTGCTAGCATGTTTTAGAATGATTGTAGCATTTTTAGCACTCAACTGCACAGTGTTAAACACAACACTTCCTGCTGCCAGTGGGTGGCACTACTACTATAACTAATTGTTGTCATGTAGATGTGTTCACGGCAGGACTCTTCTCAAACATGTTAAGTTTATAGCAGATCGGACATTGTATGCAGGAGTTACAACAACTTCCTGTTTTGTGGTGTTAATTGCATACATTAGCCAAGTGTTGCATGATATAACGTGTTTCTAGTATGTTTGGAACTTCATGGCATATTTAAATGAAGTTTCAGGGAGTGAATTACAGTGTAAAGCATGCCATTTCCTGTTGCCAGCAGGTGGCGCTATGGCTAACTGAATATTTGCATGAAGATGTCTTCAGGCCAGGACTCTTATCACATGTCAAGTTTGGGGCAGATCGGATATTGTATGCCTGACTTACAACAGCTTCCTGTTTCATGGTGAAACATCAGACTTTGTCAGGCCGCCACGGACACTCTAGATCTTCACAATTTAACATCGCGTTAAGATTAGACTGACCAAATATGTTGTTCTGGTTAAATCTTTATGAGGAGTTAATCACAGTGTAAAACATGACATTTCCTGTTGCCCACAGGTGGCGCTATGACTAACTGAATATTGGCATGTAGATGTCTTCAGGTCAGGACTCTAATAAAACATGTGAAGTTTGGGGCAGATCCGACATTGTATGTCTGAGTTATATCGACTTCCTGTTTCATTGCGAAACATCGTAATTTTGTCATGCCGCCATGGACACGCCCTTCAGCGAAAACTCTAGATCTTCGCAATTTAATGTCACAAAGGCTTTTAGATTAGACTGACCAAATATGATGTTGATCTGATTAAAGCTCTAGGAGGAGTTTGTTAAAATACATCTGGAAATAGCAAAAATTGCAAAAATTTTGCAGTGAAAATTTAAAATATTTCACTTCCTGTTGGTTTTCAGATTTTGCACCCATGGGCTTTTTTGTAGGTACTGGGCTGTTACATGTGTCTACCAAGTTTCATACCTGTACGTGAAACATAGTGCGAAGGGCGATTAATTTAAATTTTGTAGGTGGCGCTATCAAGCCATTTTGCCACACCTAATTCTGAGACCCATATCAGACGTAAATGTTCACAATTTCTGACGCGTGTGCAAAGTTTCATGAGGTTTAGAGCATTATGTTTACATTGTTGTAAAGTTTCATGAGGTTTAAGCCCTCAAAAATGAGATTAATTTTGGATAAGAAGAAGAATTGATCAAGCAATTACAATAGAGTACTCACATCATCTGTGCTCGGGCCCTAATGAGGGCTATTTATACAAAGAGAGTA
Organism: Culter alburnus; assembly: GCA_028476615.1. NCBI lineage: Eukaryota > Metazoa > Chordata > Actinopteri > Cypriniformes > Xenocyprididae > Culter > Culter alburnus. The sequence continues at coordinate 13,514 of JAOTNS010001871.1, forward strand.
ATAAGCTAACAAGTCACACATGAGAACAATGAGACAAAGACCCAATCACAAAACGGAACTGATAACAACATGACTAAAGCCGGGGACACACCTAACGATTAGCTGAAACATTCTAAGACTGAACTGAACACACATACTGATTGTTTCCTTCGACTGGAGCCGATTTTAATCGTTGACAGTCGGAGAAGAACACAAACGTTTACGATTGAGACCGCTGCTAAGCAACACACTGTGCGCGGGATCTTGAAAATGGGTGTAAACAAACAGCTGGCGCTCTTCATCTGCAGCTATATTTGTGCGGAAAATAACAAAAAAAAAGGAAAAACGCGCAGGATATGGGTAAGATCCTGGCTGGAGAGGCAACATGGACTTTGTTCTCTACAGAGAGAATTTGAGGTGAGTAAACTTTGTTAAATTAATCTATTTTTAGAGCTTGCACTCCGGTGGTGTCGGCCGTTGTTAAGCAATGATAAGCTGCGATCCTCAATGAAGCTTGTTCGACTTGAAACGGCACTGTACAGACCATTAAATTACCACAGAAGTATACTACCACAATGCGACCTCAAAGGGCACTTTCACTTTCGCGATCAAAGGGGCAGGGCTCTTTATATTCTCTCTGTATATATTGTATCATTAACTGTTAATTTTGTATCCGTATCTTTCCAGATAAATAATATATATACAAAACATGATAAAAAAAAACAAAAAAAAACAGTCATTATCTTTATCACTTGTTGCCCCCCTATCGCCTGGTGCCCTAGGACACTCGCCAATCCGCCTATGGATAATCGGTCCTGTAACGTTACCTTACACGTTCAAGCATTCCGCAATAGCAGCCCAGCTTCTTTCCTTATCGCTTCTATTATGGTATTCCTTCGAAGATATGTTGTATAGACATTCGTACTCTTGCCAGAGTTCAACCAGTTTTTCTTCCATACCGGTTGTCCATGTGTTTTTTATGTTACAAACTTTTTTGACGCCATTTCGGCGCTTGTTTACAATCGCCTGACACAGTCTCCAAGGAAACAGAGACGTCATCGGTCGCAAATATTATGCTGCCTTCACATGCTCTCAGCACTATTGTAAAGATGACTTTCCTTGAAAAAAAATGAACGCCCCCCCAGGCGGAGGCGGTCTTGGGGGAGGGATGGAGGGCCAGGCCCGTGCAGGGGGACAGGACTGGACCACGGCATGGCAATGGCTGGCCTGGGTCATGGAGCAGAGGTGGACCAGGTCCGTGGATCATGACCGGACCTGGGCAGTGGAGCAGAGAGTCCTGGTGCACTGGAGGACCTGGCTGGCATGATGTGAACAGGCCTTGGCATGGCAGTTGTGGCGTGACAGGCTCTGGCGGGCAATGGTGTGCAGACATGACAGCTCTGGCTTGGTAGACATGATGTGAACAGGCTCTGGCGTGGCAGGCATGACGTGAACAGGCTCTGGCGTGGCAGGCATGGCGTGAACAGTCTCTGGTGTGGCAGACATGGCGTGAACAGGCTCTGGCTTGGACATGAGTGAACAGGCTCTGGCGTGGCAGGCATGTGAACAGGCTCTGGCGTGGCAGGCGTGGCGTGAACAGGCTCTGGTGTGGCAGCAGGCTTCTGGTGGCAGGCATGTGAACAGGCTCTGCGGCGTGTGAACAGTCTCTGGTGTGGCAGACATGGCGTGAATAACATGGCTGAACAGCTCTGGCTTGGCATGAATAAATCCAGGCATGATAGTCAGATTGTGGAAAAATGGATGATGGATGTGATGGATGCTGTAGGATTGCAGGGCTCCAGTTCAAAAAAGATCATTCTGTATGATTTTTATATTAATCTGAATGAGAAGAGATGCACTTTTGATGATCTGTTGTGATATTAGCGTCTGTGAGTCAAGGGAAGTGAAGTATGTGTGAGTGAGGTAAAAAAACACTTTGTTTGTGACACTGACCTCTCTTTGTTTCAGAGACAGACTATCACAGAACAACATCATCATCATCATCATCATCATCATCATCATCAGTTGAATCTCCAGCGATCTCATCTGTGTCTCCAGGTACAAACTCTCTCTGAAACAAACACACTTGTGTGTGTGTGTGTGGTGGGTTCAGATTGTGAGTCTCTGGTGTTTTCAGGCTCTTCTCTGGTGGTCAGTGTGTCTGTGGTTCTGCTTCTGATCATCACTGGACTTGTGATCGTGATCTGGACTGTCTGCAGGAGGCGTCAGTCGAACAGTAAAACTCCTTCTTCCATTTTTACTTTAAAAGGACTTTTATTACATTGATCAAAATTATACATTTACATTCTTATAGACATTTTATTTCCCCTTTTTTTATAAAAACAAATGTGTCGCCTCCAGCTGGCTACAACTAAAGATGAGAAAATAGAGAAATATGAGAATGTGAAGAGATTTACCAAACAATTAATTTTCTTGTTTTTGACAGATGCTGATTCCTCCTCCAAAAGATCTCATGCGACTTCAGCAAACAATGAAGAGGTTTGTAGAATTACTGTGATTGGGAAAAGATACTTGTTTTGATCAATAATGAGAATAAATATATTACCAGATGATTTTAAGCCTGAGGATCTCCAGAGCTGTTAATATTATTAAATATTCAAATGATTATTATTAAATACATATATGTTCTGTCTCTCATCAGGTTTCTCACACTGGTTGTGATTACAAGGAGATTAAAGAAACTCACAGACATTTACTCACAAACCCCTCTGATTCATCTATCTGTGTTTACAATACAGTTGAAAAAGCCACTGCATCTCAGCGCTGCATCACATCTGCTGAGGATCTGAATTACACAGTGGTGAATTTCCACCAGATTTTCAGACTGTCCTGACAGTGTCAAAAAAGTTTTTATAATTATGTTTTAATTTTCTGAGGTAAAGGTAAAATGTGTATTGTTTTTTTAAATGTACAGTATCATTAAATAAATTGCAAAATAATGACTGTTTTTGGACAAGTTTCAAATACTCCAACATTTCAGAAAAATGACTGGTTGATTAATGTGATTTTGTCGATCCCAGTAAGGCTGCTCAAAAAATGAATTCATACTCTCGTTTATATTCCAGTGGTTTCTGAATACTTTGTCCAGTCATGTTTATTTGATTTTTTTCACAGATGACACTAGTTTATAAAGCAGCTCCTGGACAAGTCTGATCATCTTCAGTGGTTTTCAGTCCTGGAGATCCATCGCGCTTGTCTCTCTTCTCTGACACACTCGCTGCGTCTGAAATCACAAACTGTCTGAGTAGGTACTACTTTGAGTTTGAACTTACTTCATGACCATTAAAATATATTCTATATAGTATGTAATCTGGACATACTACATCCACTATATTGCCATTAACATGTGACCTAGTTGCGTCACTTCACCTCCATTCATAAATCCTCTCCCATGAACAGTAATAGGTAGTAGTAGTAGGTCATCCAGGTACTTTTCACCTCATTTTTCTAATATATTTGGAGATGCTACTCTCTTGGCGTACAGTTTTTCACATATAGTAGGGAAGTATTTGATTTCAGATGCAGTGACTCGGTTCAGATCATGTAGTTCTCACCTAATGAACTGATGATCTGAATCAGGTGTGTTAAATAGGTTAAATGTGCAGAGCGATGGGTTCATAAAGGACCAGAACTGAAAACTGATCTACTGTGTTCAGAGCAACTTATTAAAAGACTTTGATTTTTTTTTTAAAAAGTATATAAAGTAATAATATAGTTTTTTTTTGTTTGTTTGTTTGTTTGTTTTTTTTTAAAGCTTGATTTTTAACAGTTTTCATGTGCGTTTAATTTTCTGTCTCAAAGTTTCTCATGAGCTCTGGAGGTGTTGTTTGTGTTAGCGTGATGAACAGGCTGTTTTTCCATCCAGCTCAAAGCCACAGGAAACTGGTGAAGGTTCAGGGTCTCAGTTCAGTTTAATTAAACAGAATTACTCAGGAACCCACAGTGAGACACATGAGACTGTCTTTAACAATGTAATACATTTGTATTGTTACATTTATTAGTGTCTCAGGTCTATTTCAATACCACTTTAAACAAGTAACATCTTCAAGATTTAATTTGAATTTCACTGTTTTATTAAGATTTTTTCATAACTATCTTTCTGGTCCAATTCTAAATATCATCATATCTTTGTTTGGCAGTAATAGTGAGAGTCATATGATAGTGTGCATTTTTTTATTCACCCCAGTTTTTTTTTTGTTTTGTTTTTTTTAATATATAAAACTAGGATGAAGAGACCCGCTTGTAAGTGTCTCAGGTCTTTGTGTTCACAGGGTTGTTGATACTGTGATCAGTGTGATAAAGATCAACATGAGATGCTCTTGTGGTTTCTTTTACTATTTATGTTTGTTGGTCAAACCAAGAAACCCTTCAGCCTTCTGCTTGTGTGATAAAAAACAAGGAAATGTATATCTTAATGATGGACACAGACTTTCCACTCCATAAATAGATGCTGAGAATGTATTTAATATATGAAAAATAATAATATTATCTATAATATACCCCAGCTATTTTTATTATATTAATCTATTCTGCTCCAAATGGTTTTAGTCAGGTCAAATAAACATATTTGCTAGAGGGAACTGAAATCCCAAAACTATATTTGCTAATAAACCAAACTAAATGCAGCATAAATAAGTGTTCAAAAGATCTGCTGCTTTTTTAAATGTTAAAAGTGCAACTGTTCAGATTGAATTTCTTTCATTTTAATTTCTGTAGCACTTGTACATTTTACATTGTTTGATTTTGCCATTCAGCTTTATTCTGTGATGATAAGACAAACAAACTCAGAAGAAAAGAGAATGTGAATCAAAACTGAGCTGTTTTGTGTCTGACTCTGTATTTTATTCACAGTGACACACAGAACCTTCTCTTCTTATTTAGATTATAAATATTCAATTATGGTATGACAGCATACACGCGAGAGCCAATGAGATTAAGCGCAGTTTCTACTCCTCCCTTTTCTCCTTATATGGCGCTGAGCGCTGCACTTCCGTTTGAATGAAAACAAAGTTCGCGGGTGAATCATAATTTGAACTGACAGATCAGAGAAGAAGATTTTCTGTGAGTAATCAATTAAATTTAGATCTGGTCCTCACACAAAGCTGCTTTATGTATTCAGAACACTTGAAAAACACCACAAAGCGTATGACTTTTATGTAGTGTAACAGACTTTATTTGATTCTGTCATGATGTATTAATTCTGTATGTTCTGGCGCTCGTTGTGTATTTGTGTGTGCAATGTATTTTTCCCCTCGGGGCTTGCCGTATATAGGTTGGTGCATGCGCACTTTTGGTACTGGAGTGCCGCGGGTTTTTCAGCTTGGTTGATACATGTGTGGCAGAGAATAAAGTGAAAGAAAGTTCGGACTGTCGTTTATTGTTTTCTTATTTCTAAGTATTTTAGGCGAACCCTGTACGAATGCTCGGTCACACACACACACACACATATATATATATATAATATAATATATATAATATATATATATATATATATATATAGGGATGATGGAGGGAAATGGATGCTGTATCTCACATAGAACCTTCAGTTCTTATTTCAAGATTCTGATATTCAAATATGACACGACAACATACACGAGAGAGCCAATGAGGTTTAAGCACAGTTTCTACTCCTCCCTTTTCTCCTTATATGGCGCTGAGCGCTGCGCTTCCGTTTGAATGAAAACAAAGTTCGCGGGTGAATCAAATTTGAACTGACAGATCAGCGAGAGGAAGATTTGTGAGTAATCAATTCATTTTAGATCTGTTCCCACACAAACTTGTTTTATCCCATCAGAAGACTTAATACACACACCACAAAGCGTGAATGACTTTTATGGTAGTTTATTTGATCTTGACAGCAGTGCTTTAACTAACGGTCGCGCTGAGGCTCGTGAATCTCACAATATCTACAGATTCAAACAACACTGTTAACTGACTGTGATGAATTATTAAATACCTCATTATACATTATATAAATTAGTATATTAAACATTTTACTCTAAAACTCGCTGAAAGTAGGCCTATATTAAACTATGCTCTGTGTACATTTCTGAGGGAAAATAAAGGTACATTTTGTAAAATTCCCTAAGTTATGATACAATTTAAGTACAGATAACAAAGACTAAACTAATAGTCTGAGGGAAAAAAATACCTTGAGCAGAGCATCAACTTGTCTGAGACTGAAAACACAAACACAAATGTCTTATTCAAACCTCTGGCTCCATCTAGTGGTAAATATGTGTTAATGCCTGTTAAATTTCTTGGTTTTAGTGAAATGTATAAGTTATGGTATGGAAATTGATAGAGTAGATGCTCGTTTCTTATTCTTCTGTTCTGTTTTGATCAATTATAAATGACACTGATTTACATGCATTCTTTATTTTGAAATAAATGAGTGACTTTGCAGGAATGAAAGTTTTAAAATAATATTTGGTAATTACATGAACTCATTGTTTATGCAGATGATTTTAAAACCAAAGTTGAAGATGAAGCAAAGGAAGCAGATGAAGTCAAGTCTCAGCATTTCACTCTTTGTTCAGTTTGTGTTGTTAAACTGTCATCAGTGATGCTGAAGTTTGATTGACAGCTGCTGTCCGTGGTGCTGAATCCACAACTGCCTGTTAAAGTGACAGAAGCAGCAATCAGACTCAGACTTCAGCTGATGAGCCTCTGATGATCTGAGGAGTGACATCAGGTGTGTATCTGAATGGAATGGAAATGTATATTATTTTAATTTATTACCCTTACTTAATTTATTTGAAGCAAATTTGTACACACAATTTATTTCATTCAAATTAAATCATTTCGGTCAACACAATTTAGTTGGACTAGGTCAAATGAATTTGCTGTGGTCAGTTTAACTTAATTACAATTTTCTTACAGTATGTTGATCCAACTTAATTTGGTTTTTATACGGAAGAGGATTAGGGCCAAGCAATAAAAAAAAATAAAACCATCTCGAGATTAAAGTTGTTAAATTTCGAGAAAAAACTAGTTAAATTTCGAGAAAAAAGTCAAAATAAAATGTTGAGAATAAACTCGTTAAATTACGAGAAAAAACTCGTTAAATTTCGAGAAAAAGGTCGAGATAAAATGTTGAGAATAAACTCATTAAATTACGAGAAAAAAGTTGTTAAATTACGAGAACAAATTCGTTAAATTATGAGAAAAATGTCGTTAAATTTCAAGAAAAAAGTCGAGATAAAATGTTGAGAATAAACTCAAAAATTATGAGAAAAATGGCGTTAAATTTTGAGAAAAAAGTTGTTAAATTACATGTTATCATGGATCATGTCAGTTATTATTGCTCCATCTGCCATTTTTCGCTATTGTTCTTACTTGCTTACCTAGTCTGATGATTCAGCTGTGCACAGATCCAGACGTTACTGGGCTGCCCTTGTCTAATGCATTGATCATGAGCTGGCATATGCAAATATTGGGGGCGTACATATTAATGATCCCGACTGTTACGTAACAGTCGGTGTTATGTTGAGGTTCACCTGTTCATCGAGGTCTTTTAAACAAATGAGATTTATATAAGAAGGAGGAACAATGGAGTTTGAGACTCACTGTATGTCATTTCCATGTACTGAACTCTTGTTATTCAACTATGCCAAGGTAAATTCAATTTTAAATTCTATGGCACATTTAATGTTTCTTACAGCATTTTCCTGTTTAAAGCTGCTTTGAAAAAAATCGTTATTGTATAAAGCGTTATATAAATAAAGTTGACATGACAGCTAATAAAGATGTCAAAAACTCAAATAAATGTCAAAACCCAAGTAATAGATGCTTTTTTTTTTTTTTTTTTTCTAGAGTTAGAGTTAATGATATTTAATAAAGACATGAAATCACTCAAGATGTTACAGTATATGAGAGTGAATCAGCCTTTGTACCTCAACATTTCCGGGTTGTGTGGTATACCGGTACTGGGAAAATATCTGTACATATTTTATTTCAAACGGTATCATGATTTTGCTAACTTCGGCTGCTGTTCTGAAGTTCACCGCTAGGTGGCAGTGTGCTACTCAAACTGACATGAAACCAACAAATGTGTCAATATAGAAGAACAAAATAGATAAAGTAGGTGAATCTCAATCAACATGCCCAAAACTAATTAACAAAGAGGCCAGCAGAAGTGAAATTTTTAATTACTTTGATAAAATTTTTATAAAACTGATGAAAAAGGCGAACCAACAGACCTTATGCAAACATTGCTATAAATCATGTGTTGCCTTAGGAGGCAATGCATCAAACCTTCCCAAGCATCTGTTGCTTGACCATTCTGACTTGTACAGGACATTAACCCTCTGGAGTCTGAGGCTGATTTGGGGCCTGGAGAAGTTTTGACATGCCCTGACATTTGTGCTTTTTTCATTTGTTCATAAACACATTAATGACACAAGTGTCATTACACTGTATTCAGCACAAACTAGGCTACCATAATATGTGAGGAACATGTATGTACATGTTTGTGTTTTTGAAGGAATAATGTTTATGCGTGGTTATTGAAAAAACAAAAAACTTAAGTCACTGAAATAAGGCCAAAAAAAGTATATTAAATCTATGTTCATAAGACTTCTGGGTATTGGAGATTGTAGACTAGAGTTTTTGCTTCAGAATTATGTAAAAATTATGCTGCCTACTCCTTCATTTAAAACAATATATTGATTTAGTTTTTGTAAGTCACTTTTTGTCAAGAAACACAGTATGCATGGAGGCGTGAATGATCATGAATAATGGGCCATTTACACCTGAGGAGACAAAAGAATCAAATAATAATGACCTGAAATGACTTGCATATTAATGAGGCCTTTCAGTCAGGTAGGGTGTGAAAAAACCCTCTGTAATCATGTCTCAGCTCAATTTAAAATAATGGTATTCTATTATATTCTTTAAAATATAATGTATTTCTGTGATGCAAAGTGTCTGAACAATTATGTTACCTCTATGGCATTTCATATAGGCTTTTAGCTTAAAGCATGCACATTTGGAGAAATATTGATGGATTCTTATATGTTTATTAGGGCTGGGTATCGATTCAGATGTTCCAGATCGATTCGATTTCGATTCTCGATTCGATTTTCGATTCTCGATTCAATTTTATGTGAAGGTGGCATCAACATCGACAAAGCACCTGAAACCGCCATTTAAGCACTGAATGAATGAATAGCCGCTTTTCCACTGTCGGGCCAGTGCGAGCCAGGGCTTTCAGCAGGCCAGGCTAGGCTAATAGCCCCGGACTTGTAGCACCGAGCCCAAAATCACGCTGCATTTCCACCGTCGGGCCAGAAGCTCCACAGCGCTTCACTAAAACCCGCCTGTAACACGCCTCTCTTGAACAACGTCACAACCGTCATTTCACAAACAAATTGAAGTTTATCAGAAAAAATCAGAAAGAATTACTGGAAACTAGCGAGATCGTAAAGTGAACATGTTAAAAGCAGGCGTTGTTGGCATTTTGTTGTTTACTTAATTTAAAAACCCAAAGCATCGATGTTTTACCAAACAAATTAATCATAATGAATTAATTTGTGTCAAGATTAAACATTAGTCACAGAAATAAGTGGTATTTACTGTTATTTCACAAAAGAAGAGGACACCACTCAGTCGCGTCTGTTTCTGTTTATTTGTAGTCATAGGAGGCGTATACATCACATATACAAAGAATAATAATTTCTCTACAAATTTTCCACACAAAAATACGACCTGAGGAGCTTTAGCACTCTCTCCATTGACAGAGAAACAATCCGAAAACATGGAGTTGCTTTATTTTATGAAATATGCGGAACTAAATATGGATATCAGTCCGTTGAGAGACGAGATGTGCTGACAGATAAAATAAATACATGATTGTGATAGCATATTTGTCTGATTTCTTCAAGCCGTCGTATTTACCATGTTTACTATGGTAATAGCGCGCATAGTCTTGGTCATCAGAATCCACATCGGATCACAAACAGAAGTTATTTAAAACAATTGCTGCTGCCTGAAAGTGAGTTTTGAGCTAAAATGATTTGAAAAGTCTTTAATGCCTAACGTTAACGTTACATTACCTACATGTAATCATCCATGGCGGCGGCGGCGCCTCCGTCTGGTCTCCACACACAAATGAACTCCGCCTTTGTTCGTAACCACTCCCTCAAGCATGAGCTGGCCCGCTTTGGACCAAGGTATTCGGCGGGCGGAAAAACCCGGGCCGTTGGCCCCGAGGAAGCCCCGACGAGGCACGATCAAGCCCCGGAAGTGACAGTGGAAACGCGACTGGCCCTGGCACGCACTAGCACGCCCGCTTTAGGCCCGACAGTGGAAACACGGCTGACAAGTTCGCCTCTCGCTCCTTGGTGACATCGCGCAAGGCAAATAAGAGGGTGACATCTAGTGGAGAAGACTCGTAATTAGATTAACGTTTATCTTACGTTCAATGTTTGCGGAAATAAATATGGAAAAAAAAAATCGATTCGTGGCCTTTGAGAATCGATTTTGAATCGACCACATTTTAAAAAACGATTAATCGAAAATCGATTTTTTTAACCCAGCCCTAATGTTTATGTCAAATTTCTATACAGAGGAGTAATATTTATTCTATATATCATCACTATGAGTGCTGGATACAATTCATACTTGCAGCCGGAGGGCGCTCTGTGCACCTTTAGGCCACAAATCCATATAAAGAAGAAGAAGAACCAGGAACTAACTGCATGTCTTCTAGAGTTCACTAACCATGCTTTACAACAATGCTTTAACATCCAGATAAACACTTTTCAAGACAATAAATACACGATTGAGACGATGAATGCATGTATTGACTGAATTTGCGTCTGAATAGCGCTGGCACCGTGGGCGTGGCCGCATTAGCGGATAATGAGCTGAATCACTGACTTCTGACATGGCTCTCTTTTCATACAGATTACATAAACACAGAATGTTTGTTTTCGATTTGACTTACATGATTTAAAACCTGACATTTCAACGTTTCTTTAGACATAAGTTTAATTTTTTTGTCATTCGTATTCACTAAGTTACAGTTCATTTTCTGAGAACTATCAGATTGGACTTTGTTCAGAGGGAGACGAGAGATCACGCATCATGTTAGTTTTCTTTATTTTACAAAAAGCACAGCATTTTGTTTTTACTCTGAGTGTACACAAATGAAAGAAGATATTCAACAGATTAAAATGGTGTATAACTCTTAATTGTATGTGCAACATTGACGGAGTATTTTGAGTCTCTTTCACACTGGTAAGAAAAAAACGCGGTGGTATCGCCGGCGATACCCTCAGACCTCAGAGTGTTAAGAGATCGACAGGTGAGTACATCATTCAAATTAAAAAGTTTAATAAAAGTATTTAGTGACAGATAGCAGCAGGTATCAGATAGCACAGATCCGATGTAGCCTACTGTTTATATGTTTTCTTTCTCAAACAGTTTACGTTCACTTAAAGGATTAGTTCACTTCTGAATGAAAATTTCCTGATAGTTTACTCACCCCCGTGTCATCTAAGATGTTTATTTGTTTATTTGTTTATTTGAAAAGGATCCCCATTAGCTGATGCCGAAACAACAGCTAGTCTTCCTGGGGTCCAAACAATACATACAACATCCAATAATTACAATCACAATTACTACAAATATATCACATAAAATAAAAATAAAAATACACAAACAACATAGCACACAATCCAACCTTACTCAACCAATCCAAACAATATTATGATGTTGAAAACAAATACAATCTTAGTCTTTTTTTAAAACCAGTTTTTCCCTTGATTTCACGAACCTCAACTGGAAGATTATTCCATAACACAATTGACCTGTACATCACAGTTCTCTTCATAGAGTCAGATTTAGGTAGGGGTAAAAAAATCTGTCCACTATTCGCCCCTCTTGTATGATGTAAATGCATATCAGAATAATATATTATTTGTCATAAGAAATTTAGGAGTCCTAGTGTTAATGATTCTATGAAAGTATACTAACATATTGACAGATAGTCTATGCTTAATCATCAGCAAGCAAGACGTTCATGCATCTCTACTACACTAGTTCTCAAAGAACACCTTAGAACAAGCCTTGCAGCCTTGTTTTGAGCCACTTGTAATTTTTTTAAATGACTACTAGATGCAGCAGACCATACAACAGAACAATAATCCAAATGACACAAAACCAATGTACAAACAACCCGACTAAACAACTGTGAATTTAAAAAATGTGCACATTTACGCGTTACTGCCACAGCTCTACCCATTTTAGCCACAACTTTATTAATGTGATCAGACCATGATAATGTAGAATCAAGCCAAAGACCAAGAAGCTTCACCTTTTTTACTTGCTGTACATTTTGACTATTTACTTGTAAATTAATTTTAGGATTATCAGATAATCTATACTTAGAACCAAATATTATACTCACAGTTTTTGAAATATTTAGAACAAGTTTATTTGTTTTGATCCAATTATACAATTTGCTAATCTCACAAGACAGAACATGATTAAGCTCAGAACATGTAGAGGCTGCATAATAAAGAGTAGAATCATCAGCAAACATAGTCAACTTAGCTTTACTGAGTATATATGGCATATCATTTATGAAAATTGAAAATAATAAAGGTCCAAGGCAACTACCTTGAGGAACACCACACTCCAGGGACTTACTACCAGATAATGCACCATTAAAATAAACTCTTTGCGACCTCTCCAACAAATAGCTCTTAAACCACTTAATTGCCGAGGAAGCAAAGCCATAACTAATAAGTTTGGAAATCAAAATTTCATGGTCAATCACATCAAAGGCAGCACTGAAGTCTAATAATAGTGTACCCACTAGCCTTGATTTATCAATCGATGCTTGCCAGCTATCCAACATTTGTGTCATAGCAGTGCAGGTTGAATGACCCTTCCTATATGCATGTTGAAACATCGTAGTCAATTCATTGTTAGAAAAGTAATCTTGCACTTGCTCAAATACAATCTTTTCCAACAATTTACTTAAAACAGGCAAAATGCTAATAGGCCTGCTATTTAGACCACATAAAGTTGCTTTTGTGTCTTTGGGTAAAGGAATTATCTTACTCTCTTTCCAAAGTTTTGGACACTCACCACCTATCAAACATCTGTTAAAAATGTGACAGATTGGTTTAGAAATATGTCTAGCTGATAACTTCAACAGCCTACTATCTAAGTTGTCCAAACCAGACCCGCCCACCGTCAAAGATCTCAGCAGCATTTCCACCTGCACAACACTAACCCACTGAAATTCAAATGTACACAGTTTATCTTTCATAATACACCTTTCAATTAGCTCATTCGAGTTAAAATCAACAGTATGTTTCATTGTCTCTCTAATGTTAGAAACCTTAGTAACAAAGTAATCATTAAAATAATTCGCAATCTGTATTGGCTTAGTCAAATAAACTCCATTCAATTCAACAAAAGAAGTACCCATTGATTTTTTTCCCCATAATTTCATTGAATACATTCCACATTCTCTTACTATCTGTACCACAGTCTTCAATTCTCTTCTGAAAATATTTTTCTTTTTCACTCTGTTCACCTTGGTCACCTGATTCCTTAAAATACAATAAAATTTCTGTCCTCAAGAGAGTCTGAAAGAACCACAACCTTTTTAGCCTCATCCCTTTGAGCCATTAAGCTCCTTAACTCGTTATCCACCCAAGGAGCACCTTTGGCTTTAACTGTAAATTTCTTTAATGGGGCATGATTATTGACTACTCTCATAAAACAATCCATAAATAAATTGAGTGATGCATCCGCATCATTAATGTCACTTATCAAATTCCATTTAATATTATCCAATTCATTTAGAAAACTCTCCTCATTAAATCCCCTATAAGATCTTTTCATAATGATTTTAGGACAGGCTCTAGGTAGCTTAGTTCTCCTAGAGACAGCAATACAGTTGTGATCACTAAAACCAATTGTTACAGAAACAGGAGTAGAGCACATATCAGGATTATTAGTATAAATATGATCAATACATTTTGATGTTAAAAATCCTGTATTGTTACTAGAAATTCTTGTTGGTTGATCCATTAATTGAGATAAACCACAAGTGTCTGTCATAGTTTTAAGCTTATTCCTCAAAGGACAAGCATCAGACAGCCAATCAATATTAAATCACCCATCCAGTATAGTTCTCTATTTTCCTCAGTCACCCTTTCTAACATATACTCTATCCTGGCACTAGGTGGCCTATAACAACAACCAAGAATAATCGGTTTTAAATATGAAAGTTGTACCTGTAACCATAACCCTTC
>JAOTNS010001872.1:0-30426 GCA_028476615.1 Culter alburnus
CATTGCGGGTGTAAATTAAAGTGGGGGCTTGTTACACTCTGTTTCATATAGTTACAGGGTAAGTAATAAAAAACCCCGCAAACAATCTGATATCACTTGGAAACCTTTATTGAAAAACAATTATTTCAAAACAGATTTAAAGTACAACACTTCTATTTGTTTCTCTTGCTTGGCTTCCTCCTCCTCTGTATAAAAGAAAATACAGTACACCGGAAATGTGCTTACCGTTACTCATCTTTTACCTCATGCCATCTGAGATGTATACGACTTTCCTTTAAGATGAACACAAAGTTTTTTAGAAAAATAAATAATATCTTTGAATGCTTTATAATGCAAGCTCAGTGTGTTCCTATAAGTCGAAGCATCAAACAGCACAAACAGCAATAACTACAGTATCCATAATCTGAATGAGATAGAACAAGACAAAACTACAGTTACACATAACCAACAGTACCACCAATTAAAATAAATAACATAAAAAAAAAAATCACGTATTGGGAAATAACCTGGCATGGTAGCAGGCCAGCTATATGGATAAATAAAAATAACTAAAAAGTCAGCTCTTGCCTTACGATTCTAAAAAAAAAAAAAAAAATCAATTCTGATTGAAGCGTGTGAAACGCGCACACATTAACCCGATCACTTTATTTACCGTTCATGTAAACATACGTTCAGATCATCGAATGAATTCATTCTGATTGAAACAAAAAGTTGTCTAAACATATCCAGTGTTAACTGCATACTCGTAGTCATAGCAAAAAACCTAAAAGTATTCCTCATATGATGACATTATTTATGTTTGTCTTTTAATATAGTTACTTCTACCTGTTGAGATGGTTTCTCAAGCCCCTGTCCGGGCTGTGTTTGATGTTGTGGTTGGAGAGGCCAGACGCGCAGAGTCCT
Organism: Culter alburnus; assembly: GCA_028476615.1. NCBI lineage: Eukaryota > Metazoa > Chordata > Actinopteri > Cypriniformes > Xenocyprididae > Culter > Culter alburnus. The sequence continues at coordinate 904 of JAOTNS010001872.1, forward strand.
CTGAGGGCCCTTCACATATTGCTCTAAAAACGCCGCAAGAAAAGTGCACTTTAAATACCCGGATGATGCACTAAATACCGGAAAAAACTAAAGTGTGGAATGTTGGAACATTCATGCACTCAGCTGTCGCAGCTTTAATACATTTCTGAGGTGGAGGGGGATCAGACTCTGATGTTAATCCCATCATTTCTATGTGGTCATTTCTGACCTGAACAAACAAGTGGCCTATTTTTTTCAGGGCCATTTAACCTTTTCAAATCATGTCCATAAGTTGTGTGCGTGAAACAATAAAAATCAAAACATAAATTTTTGGTCAGAAATGACTCGAACCAGAGGGTTAAAGCATCAATACTGTGATTGTTGTGTTACATTGGTACAGTAAATACTTTCACTTTACAGTGTTAATTTGAAGTCTACTATACAGCAGTATGTCTGCTGACTCTTTATTTTTATGTAAAAAATGTGTATCTATATTATTATTGCACCAATTTTTCATAACCAAAGTATATTTTGTAATTTGCTTTATAGTTCACAGGGAAAGATCTCGTTTATGGAAGATTTTATTGGGCTGTATCTACTGGCAATGGTGTGTTTTCTGGTAAGTTCATGAAAACAATGTTTGTTAACACTTTACAATAAAGGTTTCATTTGTTAACATTAGTTAACTAAATAAGTTTATAAGTTGGAACAATGAAAACTTCTAAACTGTATTTTTTTAAAGGGGTGGTTCAGTTTTTTTTCTAGGCTTGATTGTGTTTGGGGGACAGAGAGGGATATCTCCAACCATAGTCATAGTAAATCTCACGAACAAAACTTTAGCCAATGCCACGACGATCCTTTCCTTCTGCATGTGTGCACATCTACACAGACGCATATCTGTCTCGACCATTAACGCGCAAACCATATTATTTTATAATTGTATAAAATATCCAGAAAAAAAGCACAAACACGGCAGAAACACTGGCCAATTCAGCGGCTGGAATTAGCTGAGGACAGTGACGGCTCACAGACAGCATAGTGATCCACCTGTACTCAGGTGACCACACCCTTAATTATGCTGAACTTTAAGGCTTAATATAATTTAAAGGATGAGTTATAAAAAAAATTCACCCCCCTCAGAGTTGTCATGAAGGGCAAAATTAGCTATACAGATCAAAAACACAATTTGTACCAACCTGTAAACATGTTTTTTCTGCTGTAAAATTGGCCATTTTAACATGGGACTCAATGAGATTCTGCTCTCTTTTGGAGCCTGTCCCTAGCGGCCAGTCGATGAATTGCAGTTTAAGTCACTTCCGTATTGGCCTCAATAGAAACTGGGGGAGGTTGCCGCTTGATGTGAACGCATGGCGCAAACAACACAAACACAAACACCACACGCGGAAGCACGTGACCGACAAACAAGACAGCCATGCGTTCCGGATGAACGCAGTACAAACACAAACACAAGGTAGATCAAACCACCGTCCTGACATTTATATACTGAAAATGGTTCTTGTGTTAGAGTTTAGAGTTCTTCCACCCTTTTTGTTTTTCAAATCTGTAACTGTCAAAGCCACATCATTACTGATTTTCTGGAGCTCAGGTATCTGTAACCAGCCTACTTCTGAGCACCATTACGATCTGCATTGTGTAACAGAAGACACTGGAGAACTGGAACTGCTGCTGATCTGGAGAGTTTATTTTGGGGCCTCTAGATGGCGCTGGATGGATTAAAGAGTACAGCATGAGAAAATTGATCGTCTGTGATTTTTCACCTCTCCTCAGCGCGCTCAACATACATGATAACATATCATAAACAAAATGCATAAAACACATTATAAATGAGATTAAGTACAAAATAATCATTACAAACATTTATCTAGATGTACAAAATATCTCCTGAGCCATTTTAAACAACCATAACCCTTTAAGCCTGAAGGCTTTTTTAGAGTTTTTTTTCTGAGCGACACACACAAAAGTAAAGACTCATAACTCCAAAACTCTAGCAAGGAGAGTCAAAAGGTAGGTATCATTTGATAGAAAACATTTTAAATTTTAAGAAAATATAAATTACATTACATTTGGACATTTTTGCTGGAGAAGAAACAGCTGATAAAAGACAAAAAATATATATAATTTTTTTTAAATAATTTTTCTTTTTTTATTTGACATGGAATAACTCAGGAACACAATAAGATCGCTAAAAAATTCTTTTTTGGTGATCTCTGCTATATGTGAGCTGCATCTGGTTCAAATTTCGTGGTGATAGGATAAAGAATAGTTTGAAAATTGTTGTTCATTTTTTCCGCAGCCAGGTGGCGCCAACGGGCGGTAAACTCCGTTTAGAGGTGCTTCTCAGACTCTTTAGGAGTTTTCAAAATGGTTAGATGCATTAAAAAGATGAGATTCTAAGCTTTAAAATGATATCTATTATGTTATTCCACGTTGGAAAACGAACATGGATGGGTCCGGGAACATTGGATACACACTGCATCCCGGAGAGATGAGAGACATGTTTTTAGCCAAGTATGTTAAATCATTCCGTGAGTAATATCTTGTGATCAACGCAATATATACATATTTATTTTGGATTCATTTTACTCTTGAGAATCTGCTTAAATTGATGTGCAATTTCTATGATCTGTGCATTTTTCATGAAGTTATGAGCACGTGAAATATACATACTTGTATTCAGTTAGCAGCTGTGCTATTTTTGTGTAAACGCATATTACTCAGACTCATTAGAGGGTGAAAACAACGCAACAGAAGCATGTTGGAGGCTGATATGAAACCTTTATGAAAGGTTTTGTATGCAAAAAGAATTTTTATGCTACCTATATGGATTCAATTTTTATTGGCTTTTAAAGAGAGACACGCAAATGTGAGCGCCGACGCTCCATCTGGTCTTAAGGGGTTAATTGGAAAATGAACAAATTGATACAAAAAGAATAGGCCTACATGGCAAAATAGAACAAATATAAACCATACCTGGATGGATTAAAGAGTACAGCATGAGAAATTGATCGTCTGTGATTATTCACCTGTACAAATTAAAGGCAGTTATTTAATTCGTTAAAATCACCACTGTTGGCGCACACGTTCTCAAACGGCTGTACTCCATAATAAATCCAATCCATTCATTCGTAAAACACTTCCTAATACATTTATAACACTGTGAACAATAATATTACTGCATATTATGGACTTAATCAAACTTCTGAGAACTTTTACAGGCCTATATTGAGAGAGCACCGCTAACTGCTTACCTCTCGTCAGCACAGGCTGAACAGAAGTGATGTCACCACGCCCACTGGAAGGGAACGTATTCGGCGACAGGTGAAATAATTCTTTGACATGGTTAAAAATAATGAATGGGTTTTTGTTTGTTTGTTTGTTTGTTTAGCATATGTTGTCGCCGATTACATTCCCCTCCAGTGTAGTTCTTATAGTAATATGGCCCGTTGTGCTCTGTCTCACTGCCTGTATCCAATTTTGTGTCCTTAAACGTGCGTTTTTTGGGGTCGACAGCTTATAAAAACTTAGTTCTGGTTTTTTTTTAGCTTGGGTTGCTGCATGCCCGGTGAGGGCATGGCCTAAATTAGATATAAAACTTTTTCCAAAAATGGCAAAAATAAGATACAAAACAAAATGATAAGGTTTTCGTGGACAAATTAATAATAAGTAAATAAATAAAAATTGAAAGAAAGGATCATTAGTGAAATACATTAATATTATGAGTATACATAATATTTGTTTCTTAATTATTATATACATAATATTTGTTTGTTTTCATAATATTTGATTTGTTTCTTAATGTCTATAAATTTTAACTTTCAAATTGTAAGTACTGTAAGTAACAGATATTGAATTTATGATCCATATTGTTAGATTTTTTTTTATTATTGCTTTATGCATAAACACACCCAGTCACAAAAAAACCCCAAACAAACAAAAAAAATTAAAGCTATCCAATGACTTTACACTGATCAGGCATAACATTATGACCACTAATGCCAAGTTTACACACTAGAGGATTTTAAGCCCGATTTAATCCCGATTTGCAAGTTAATGAGCTCGCCGACAGGTCGGGGAAAATCAGCGGGTGATCGGCGCTCACCAATCTTAATGTGTGAACTACTCAACGATGCATCAAAGAGGCTAGCTGACGCATCGCCGACGCCTCGCAGACGCCAGACAAATATCTAGCATGCTAAATATCTGAAACTGTCGGCCGACTTGATATCCTGTGGTGTCAAGTGTCGCAATGCAACAGCTAATGAAATATACAATGATGTCTATGGAATAACAATCCATTCAAATAGCCTATAATTTGCCGACGTTTATTCATATCAGATACACATTGTGTAAAATTAAGCTCACTCTATTCTTCTCCCAGTTTACCGGCCACATGTATTTTGGTACAAATTGAGAATCCACGTGCTGTAGCCTATAAATCCGACTGACAGGACTCTGAACTAAAGCGCAAACAAACAAGGCGGCGCCCATCACGCGATTAAGATCAAGATCATGATGTAGGTTTTTAAATGAAAAAAACACTCACTTGCAAATATATGAGAATCAGAATATCAGATAGTTGATGACATGGTGAGAAAAGTGATACATCTGTCATACAGTGTGGCCGCGGTGTGTCACGTGTCAATCATGAGGCATCATCATGGAAAAAATAAAGGAAACATTCTAATGGTTGCTTTAAACTCTGGTAACTCAGCCAGAATATTTAAAACTTATTTGTGAAAGGGTTCATTTAATTTTAATTAAATTTAATTCAAAATTTAATCTAATTTCTTCCCAATGTCCATTTTCAAATAAAGTCATTGGGTGACAGAGTTGTTGTCAGCTTGTGTTGTATGTAATCCCCTGTTGCGGATCATTTACGTAGTGCATGTAGTGTGAACATCACAACTTGCCGATGTTAAAAGTCCTGTGTGTAAACTTGGCATGACAGGTGAAGTGTCTTCATCACGGCACCTGTTAGTGGGTGGGATATATTAGGCAGCAAGTGCACATTTTGTCCTCAAAGTTGATGTGTTAGAAGCAGGAAAAATGTGCAAGCGTAAGGATTTGAGCGAGTTTGACAAGGGCCAAACTGTGATGGCTAGACGACTGGGTCAGAGCATCTTCAAAACTGCAGCTCTTGTGGGATGTTCTCAGTCTGCAGTGGTCAGTTTCTATCAAAAGTGTTCCAAGGAAGGAACAGTGGTGAGCCGGTGACAGGGTCATGGACGGCCAAGGCTCATTGATGTCCAATCCAACAGACGAGCTACTGTAGCTCAAGAAGTTAATGCTGGTTCTGATAGAAAGTTGTCAGAATACACAGTTTGCTATGGGGCTGTATAGCCTAAGACCAGTCAGGGTGCCCATGCTGACCCCTGTCCACTGTCGAAAGCACCAACATGGGTACGTGAGCATCAGAACTGGACCACGGAGCAATGGAAGAAGGTGGCCTGGTCTGATGAATAACATTTTGTTTTACGTGGATGGCCGGGTGCATGTGCGTCGCTTACCTGGGGAACACATGGCACCAGGATGCACTATGGGAAGAAGGCAAGCTGGCGGAGGCAGTGAGATGCTTTGGGCAATGCTCTGCGGGGAAACCTTGGGTCCTGCCATCCATGTGGATGTTACTTTGACACGTACCACCTACCTAAGCACTGTTTCAGACCATGTACACCCGTTCATGGAAACGGTATTCTCTGGTGGCTGTGGCCTCTTTCAGCAGGACAATGCACCTGCCACAGAGCAAAAATGATTCAGGAATGGTTTGAGGAGCACAACACGAGTTTGAGGTGTTGACTTGGCCTCCAAATTCCCCAGATCTCAATCTAATCGAGCATCTGTGGGATGAGCTGAACAAATAAGTCCGATCCATGGAGACCCCACCTTGCAACTTACAGGACTTAAAGGATCTACTGCTAACATCTTGGTGCCAGATAACACAGCACACCTTCAGGGGTCTAGTGGAGTCTATGCTTGACGGGTCAGGGCTGTTTTGGCAGCAAAAGGGGGACTGACACAATATTAGGAAGGTGGTCATAATGTTATGCCTGATTGGTGTATATTACTTTTTCCTTTTAACATTGTAAAGGGCTCACATTTTGTCCTTTTTTTTTTTTTTTTTTAAATTTTGGCCTTCATAAACAATTGTTTTTACATTAACAAATGGAAGAGACACTCTGTAGCTCTAAATCCAATTGTGTATTTTAAATTCTGTCACATTCCACAACATCATCATATGTAGAGAGAAACTGACACTCAAAATACACACATGATGGACTTAAAGACATCATAGAGGATTGTGAAGATATTTCACTAACTTGGTCTTCATTACATCTACATCATGTTCAATGTCAATTATCATTTATATTAAGCTAATAACTGTTGTTAGAGCACTGTCATTTTTGCTACAATTTGCCATGTCAGTAAAAAAAATAAGTTTTGTTTGTTTTTTTAATGTAAAAAAAAAAAAAAATAGAGTGAAGGACGAGAGAGGATCAGGCCTGGACTATTTATGTTGTTGTTCAAATGGTTAGTCCGTGAGGGGCTGCCACTTTACTTTCATTTTGTTGTTTGTTTATTTTGATCAATAAAGTTTACATTGAACATTTGCTGGTTCCTGCCTCCTTCTTCATTGAACCTTTAACATTGCTACAAATACTAATATTAATAATATACAGATACTAAAGTAATAACATTAATGAAAATAAACTATTATTAAAAAGGTTATTTATAACACCATTAAGGTCCGATACAGCACTTTCAAAGCATGGTTCTTTATGGAAACTTATAAAAAGCGTTCTACTTAGCACCAAAAAGGGTTATACTATTGTTACAAGCTGAAGAACCCTAATTTGGTACTGTTTAGAACCATTTCTCTTATAGAACTGCCGTCTGCCTATCAGTTGGCGTTCCCATAGTGTCAACATTATGACGCAGTGTCTTGTTCCCTTCTCAGGAAACCGGGGTTATATACATAACCCTAGACGTTTTTAGTTTAGTAGTCTACAAGCATGATTCGTACAAAGACAAAACATTTGATTAATAACAATCTTTTCTGTGTTTGTAGGTTTTATGGTCTTATACAGGTAATGATTGAAGAAGAAACCCCTCCACCCAGCTTTTTGTCTGTGCACTTTGGAGGACTCTATACAAACTCCACGTCTCCTTCAGTACTCAGTTCAGAAGAGTTAAGCTCATTTTACTCTGAATTAGGAATCAATTTAGATGACTACTCCAGGTTACAGCAGGCTGTTTACTGGGCTGGGCCTGACAGAAAATCACAAGTATGTCCATGACTACTAGTCCAGACCACACCAAATTCATCATTCAGGACCTGAAAGAGAGCTATCAAATTGGTGAGGAGCTTTATGTTATGGTGCACGCGAAGGATTTTCACAACAAATCCAAGCGTTATGGAGGGGACTTTTTTCAAGCCAAGCTATTCTGGTCTAAAACTAAGGTCAGTTATTGTACACATTAGTTTAACTAAAACTGCTTGTTATACTATCTCCCTGGGTCAGAGAGAGAGTTGTACTGAGAATGTTTCTCTGTCACAGGCCAGTGTTTTTGGGGAGGTGATGGACCTGCTTAATGGCTCCTACTCTGTACGTTTCCTCCTGCCGTGGGTCGGTGAGGCACAGGTGGCTGTGCGTCTAATTCACTCTCCAGTGAAGCTGTGCAGGTCCTGAAGCATCACAGAGACACTGACTCTGACAGAGTCTTCTTTAATGGATATTATCATGGACTTGGACCAGATAGGACCAGGCTGAGTGAAACAGTGAAATGTAATGTAAAGTGGGTCAAGAATGGACTAGAGCACATGGGAACAGGAGACTGCTGCTGTGAATACAACGATCCCCGCACCGGAGAAACTTGGCGCTGTCAGAGACCCAAATCGCTGCCATGCAATGCCCTTGTGTACCACTCTATGGGTGGCTATAGAAACCGTCTGACTAATACGGAGATGTTGTTTATGTGAGATTTAAAAACTCTTGATCGACTGTTTATTTAATCTATCTGAGGCATTGATGGAAGGCAGTATGACAAACATGTTCTCTTTGGCAGGAAGCAAACTAACAACGGTATCAATGGAGATGAGAGGATTATCAAAATTTTTCATTCTGATGGAAATGAAGCCATTGGTATGTTGGTCAATAGTTTAACCCAGCAGAATAATGCAGTACATGGATGCAAAGATATTGGGAAATGTGGTTGCACATTATTCATTTTCTGACATTTAGATAATGCAAGTTAAATAAAATCACCAGTTCAGACAAATTTTTGAAAACTTGTACCTTTGACACATTTACTTATCCTGCAGATGTTACAGAGAAATGTCATCCTGGATTGCACACTCCAGTTCCAGCTGGCTTTTACCTGAATGATGTGTGGACGTCTTTTGTCTGTAGCACCCGCCATTTTACAGTCCAAATGACAACAGAGTGCCTGAAAGACAAACACATCTACATGATGGGAGACTCGACTATGAGACAGTGGTTTGAGTACTTTACTAAAGCAGTACCAAGTGAGATAATTGCTTATTTGTTAATTATAAATATATATACAGTATATAAATTCAGTAATTGTGGGTCTGTTTTTCAGCTCTGAAGCAGATGAATCTGCATGTCCAATATCAGGCAGGGCCGCTCATGGCAGTGGATGTGGAGAACAACATCGACTTACACTGGAGGGCTCACGGAGTTCCTCTGCGCACTCTGAAAACAGAAATTGCTAATCTGCACTACGTCAGTAATGAGATTGATGATCTGGCTGGAGGACCCCACACAATCATTATGTTCAATCTAGGGCCCCATTTCACGACGTACCCTCTGGATTTCTTCACCCATAGAGTGCTGAGGATCCGCAAAGCTGTTCTAGCATTGTTACAGCGGGCACCTGATACAACTGTTATAATCAAGACTGTCAACACTGGCTATAAGGTAACATTATATGCCTTTATCACTAAAAGCGGAAGCTTCAAATAGTAGCGTAAAAAAACTTCTGCTGTAGCCTGTATAAATGGCAGTACCTGTAGCATAGGATTGTAGTGATTTATTGATTTACAGTTAATCACATACACTTCATCAAACCATATCACCTCAGTTTACTATCATTAATTGGGAATGATGAAAAAGAAAAATGGTGTCATGTTATTCTGGCACATATGATTTAAAGGGGAGCTCACAAGCCTACTGTATGTGTATGTGCAAGACTTCAGAGTCTTATTACCTTTTTTTAATAAATGCAAGAATAGAATATACACAACACATAAAAGAGCATTAGAATTAGACAATGTTATACATCCCATGAAACATGGAGTCCATTGCTTTCATGCACTCTACTTTACAATACAGTCATTAAGTACTAGACCAAATTTAAGTCGTTCAAATAAAGGAATATTTCCAGGGCAGAGTGAATTATATTTTGATTGTCTTAAATGAGTCATATCCTCTAGGTTTGAATGCAATGATGGGATAGAATTATACTGTAGTGCAGAGTCCTGCAACTCGGGTACCCGCATAAAAGTGGCTAAAACGGGTGGATTGTGACATTCCTAAAATTCACGGGCAGGGATGCGGGCGGATAATTAACTCCTTGCGGGCGGGTAGTAGCGCGGATGAAAAATATGCGCAATATTTGTATGTCTAAATTACCATTATACGCAACAACGATATGACATTTGACCCATCACGTCACCACCACTGCGACAGTGCGACTTTTGTTGATGCTTCTCGTAGCCTAGTTGGAGCGAGCGTTGCATCCATGTTTTCTGTGCTGATGCGGTCGTGATGAGTTCATGTAGGCTAACATGTAAGGGTTGCGCTGCCAATAAAGCACCTAAAAGCTGTCACAAAGAACCGGCAAAAAGTAATGATTATGATTATGTAAAATATAGCAAGGAGACATGTTAATTGTTTATTAATAAACAAGTGTTTTCTGTGTCAGTGGCTGCAAAGATGAAGTTGACGATGCTGACTCGCGATCTTCGCAGTAGTGAACGCTCCTGAGAGAAATGCACATTTCATTCGGATTACATAAGCAGAGAGCAGTCTGTTTTCTTTCATTTTGAATTGCTCTGTTTAAAAGTAGACATTCCAATATAGATATATTCCTCAGGTCTATGAGGCAAGTAGGCTACCTTATACGCTGAGTTTTAGTTCATTTGATAGGCCTACGAGCTCCAGTTCCCCCCGGCGCCTCCGTGTCGTGATCATCTATTGTCTGCTATATTTACTTATTATTTATTAAATACAGGCAATTGGTTGATGAAATATTGATTAAAATTAAGATACAATTAATACAAAACAAAATTAACTTTAAAGAATTTTAAGAATTTTTTAAAATTAAGAACTTTAACTTTTTAACGGATCTCCAAAAATGGACCCGTGCAGGACTCTGCTGTAGTGTTTTCCATTTATTCCTCCAGCAGTAACTTCAGCAGTGTGCAAATCCTCATCTCTTGACTGTTTCAACATAGTCAGTTCTGACAATTGTCTCGCTCACATAATGTTGGACGTTAAAATGGAAGATTGCACACATAGTAGGGTATCATGTGAAGGCTAAATAAACCATTTGAAATATTGATCTTTATTGTCAAATTCAGCCAAGTTAGTCTAATTTAGGCAACTGTCCATTGAGAATAATGCAGGTGGAAAATCAATTACGCTACTAATTGGAACTGGATATGACAACATGTGGACTGTGATAAAGGATAAGTTATGGATGATATTGTTTTCTGTCTTTATAATAGGATATTTTTGGCAGTGACTGGTATTCACTGCAGTTGGACAGAGTTCTGCGCTGGGCTTTTCAGGATGTTGGTGTTTATATTCTAGATGTGTGGCAAATGACTGCATGTCACTACAACATAGAGGACATTCACCCAGGCCCTGTCATCATTAAAAATGAGATTGACATTTTACTCTCTTTTATTTGTCCTAAATAAATTTAAATCAAATGATCTTGACAATTTTGTGTTTTGTGTTCTTGACAAATTTGTGTCAGAGACCTCATTTTTGTTATATCATCATCAAATTTGAAACATAAAAAATAGAGAGACACCTGAAACTAATGCTCAACTACGCCACCTGGAATATACCGGGAAATATCAGCCCTACACGGGTGGTGCACAGGTTCGTACCAAAGAGTGGGGGAGTAGAGAGACGTAGGTAAACAGTACAAAAAAAGAAAATAATAATCATACACAAACTACCAATAATTAGCTGGTACTAGCAGCCCCAAATAAATCAAAAGTTTAACAAAACAAGGAGGAACAGAAAACAATATTCAATGATTGATTAATTCATGCTGTTGTTGTTGGTATAGGGCCCTATCATACACCTGGCGCAATTGTTTTTTTTTTTGGTAGTTTCAACCCGATGCAGTTATAATTTTCAAGTCCAGTGCCCAGGTTGTTTATATAGCAAATACACTCAAGCCGATCTGTTCGTCCGTGGGCGTGCTGGTCTAAAAACGAGGTGTGTTCAGTCACATTGTTGGCGTGTTGCTATTTTGAGGCAACTGAAAACGACTGCCCCATTGATCAACAAAAAACTGGTCTGAGGTCAATGGCTCAGTATTTTTATTATTATTTTTTTTTTGTTAAAGGGTGCATAATTTTTGCCTATAGGCTGGTGCACAACAAGCACTCTGCTTGTCACACACAGAGAGACAGCACACAAACATGCCAAATATTAAAAATAAAAGGATTACAATGTAAAAGATTACAAAGATTATTGTGTACATAAAGATAAAAATGCCTACATGTCATAATGGATAGTCATTGCATGTATCAGAATGACCTATTTGCAGGTATGAATGAAATTGGCTAATTATTTGATCAATTGTGGCAATACACAAGTATTGTGTATTTAAAGTGACTCAGGTTGAGGGTTACTATATTCCGCCTTGTAAATAGCGAATCCACCATGGTTCAAGCACACCTGGCTTTTAGAGGGAATGGGAGATGACACTCCCAAAACACACCCATTAAGAGATAAGGTACAACCTTTTTGGACCATGCGCCTGCCGCGCTGACCATTTTTTCATCATTAAACTAACAAAATATTGCCTGTGCACCTGGCCACAGATATCATAACAGCTTCTGGACAGTCATTAGATGTAACAAAGTTCGTATGAACAAGGAAGGAAGAGGACAGGGTCGGCTTGACTACTGACTGCTTTTTTATTATAAAGGAAAAATAAACAGTGTGCAGACAGGCACAAAAAACGATCACAAAATAACATTCACAACAGCAGATGAGCTCCAGTCTGTGTGTGCTTGTGTGGCAGCCAGTAGTCCTTCTCTTTCTCACTCGCTCCTGCTTCTCCTGGCGTTTTATACTCTCTCCACGCCAATTACTGAAACAAGAGACAGGTGTTTATTATTTACGCTTAACCGAATCAGGCACCGCGCGTCTCCTACCTCTCTCTCCCGCTGCAGACTCCGCTGAACCACGCCCCCGTTGCCACATTAGACCACAGCGGAACAGACTTATTATTAAAGAAAACTTAAATTTAAACCAACAAAATAAATGGCATTACATTCAACTCATACAAAAAACAAATACACAAACAACCCACATAAGAAGAAAAGAAAACTAATAACAATTACACTTCAAAACACACACACACACACACACACAGCTATCTTTTATAAACATCCAATTTATAAAAAAAAAAAAAAAAAAAAATCTAAAATTAGGTTTCAATAAAGCTACATTATTGTATTTTTTTCTACACACTACAGTAATTTACTGTTAAATGTAGGGTATTAATTATTTAACTTTAAACTATTTTTTTATATTGATCAATTTTTTATTTATTGTAATCCACTATTTATTCGATTAATAATTAACTACTACTACTACTAATAATAATATTTATTTCCAACATTTTTATTAATTTTTTTGTTTTAATTCATTTTTTTTTTTTTTAGTATTCTTTTTTTTTTTTCCACGGACCCCCTGCCACTCCCTTGAGGTCCCGTGGGGGGCCCAGGACCCCAGTTTGAAAACCCTTGCTGATAGCTGCGTTGTGCATCCCAATTCAGAGGCTGCATCTTTCAAAGGCTGCAAAGGTCGGTCTGAGCGTTATTAAATGGGATGGTCTAGGCTATGGAGTACTGTTCTTGTCGCTTAGCAACTGTGACAGCTGCCTTTGACAAGTGAAAGTAACGTACTGGACTTTTTTGAAAGATATATTAAACTGTCTGAAAACAAAACATGGTTCACAAACTGTCTAAATATGTTTCACCATGGTCCATTTCTGTATATAATAAAGAGTATAAACTATATATAATCGGATCTTATAGGTATAGATATATAGGTCAAGATATAGATATATGTCAACATTTGAACCGCTTTAAAGGTTTTTTTTTATTTTTAAATTTGTATCATTAGATATTTAAGTAATCTGAAACCCATTACTTGTGTTTAAAAGTGTAATTCGTCAATATCTTTCATTTTACGGGAAATGAATGATGCATTTGGAGCATTTGATGGAAATGCAACATTTGATGGAGACTTCAAATTGGGACAACCTTCATAGTACCGGGGTGATGCAATCGGCCTTCGAAGGATGTAGCCTCTGAATTGGGACGCAGCAGTAGAGAATGGGAAGCTATGTCATGCTGGGGTGGCATCGCGGTCACCATCTTAAGAGGGGAAGAGAAGCTAGTTTATTGCATTCCATGATAATTTGATGTTAATTTGGGTTACGACAGTAGCGTCAGACGGCGATGGGGTGGAGGCTGCAGCGGACCGCCGGGGCAGGATGTGCTTTATGGCCTCAGTCTGCTTCTATGCGGCCGAGAACTGCTGGCGAAGCTCTCGACCGTGTCACCAAATAGGCCGACCTTGCTGCGTTGTGACTGAGGAACTCTCTAATAGGGTCATTTGCATTTGCATTCACAGACTTGCACTGGCAGTCACCCGCACTTCCTCTTGCAATTGCCACCTGCATTCTTCACTGCCTGCGACTCACTTACAATCAATAAAAATAAATCTAAAACACAAATAATTCTAAAAAATATTGCAAATGGCGCCAAGAAGCTGGAATGTTGTGTTCTTTTTTATGGTTTGTTTTTGGTTAGCCAGGAAAGTTTTCTAAACGGAAATAGAACGTTAGTTTTTGGTTTGTAGAACGCTATTCTAATGTTATTTTAACGTTCCCCTAATGTTATTCTAACATTATTCTAATGTTATTTTAACGATCCCCTTATGTTATTCTAACGTTCCTATAACGTAATTCTAACGTTCTCCTAACGTTATTCTAACATTCCCTTAATGTTATTCTAACATTCCCCTAACTTCCTGTGATGGCTCCAGCCCCTGACTGTCATCCCGTGATGGCTCCAGCCCCTAACCTTAGTCCAGTGATGGCTCCAGTCCCTGACCTCAGTCCAGTGATGGCTCCAGTCCCCGTCCAGAGTCCAGAGAGGGCTCCTGTTCCTGTCCCGAGTCTAGAGAGGGCTCCTGTTCCCCGTCCTGAGTCCAGAGAGGGCTTGTGTTCCCGTCCTGAGTCCAGAAAGGGCTTGTGTTCCCGCCCTGAGTGCAGAGAGGGCTCGTGTTCCCGTCCAGAGTCCAGAGAGGACACTAGCCAAAAAACGTTCCAGAGTCTGCTCCAGGCCAAGAGCCCACTCCTGTCAACAAACTGATGGATCCTCCCAAGATAATTTTAAAGGGGTGCAGTTAGGGTTGCCACCTTCAATACAGAAAAATAAGGGACGCCTGCCGCAGTGGGGGCCAAACCCTTTGGGGCCACGATGACCACAGTCCCGATGGCGTGCCAGTGGTGGTATATCATAACTTAAAACATATTTTCATAAAAATATTAAGATTGATACCAATGGACATTATAATAAGATATCTGCTATCAGAGATGGGCATAAATACATGGAAATGTATTTAAAATACAAATACAAAATACTGTGTGGAAAAATGTATTTAAATACAAATACAAAATACTGTGTGGGAAAATGTATTTAAATACAAATACAATATTTTGTATTTTGAAAATACACAAAATACATGTGAAATTGAAGATTCAGTGCAGGTATCCCTATTAGGCTGAAATCTATCTGGGCCTATTCTGAATGCCAAAAAGCATTTAGATGTGTGCAACTACTTAGAAACTTTCGTTTTAATTTTATATACCTCTTCCCTTCCCCTGCCCTGTAGGAAATAAAAAACTACAAAAAAAACAAACAAAAAAAAAAAAAACCATATATCTGCCTCAGGAGAGAACCGGCGAGGCGGCGTCCCGCCCTCCTCTGACTCTGATTGGCCGTGATTCACGTCCCGTGAACCTGAAACAAACCAATCAAACCATGATGGCAGCGAGTATTACCCAATCAGGGGCAGAATAGGACTTTTCTTCACACAATGTGGGTGGGGTGATTTGCATGGGATGCTGCATAATGTGGACCTATGTAAAATACGGGACAAATCGCGTCCCGTATTGATTTGATACGGGACGCGTCATTTAGGCTGTAAACACGGGACGATTCCGTATTTCACGGGACGGGTGGCAACCCTAGGTGCAGTACAGGGACGTGCACAGGGGGGTTGCTCAGGTTGCCCGGGCAACTGCCCATATGCCCTTCTCAACTCACGTTGCCCTTCCGAGGTGGAAAAAAAATAAATAAAAAAATCGTACAATGGATGCAGAATTTCACGTAGGCCTTGATAAAAAAAAAAAAATCGCAAAGCCTCATTCACTTCCATATTCGGGCACCCGTCCGAAAGTGAAAGTCAGTAGGGGAAGGGCAAACTCTGTTTACGTGGCTGCAGCGCTGCACGCGACCGGCACCTGAGCTGAGCCTGCATGAGCGGCACTAGAAGGAGATTGTCGCGGTTGTCGGGTGAGACGACTTAACGTTGTCGGAAAGGTGA
This sequence comes from Culter alburnus, assembly GCA_028476615.1. Classification (NCBI taxonomy): domain Eukaryota; kingdom Metazoa; phylum Chordata; class Actinopteri; order Cypriniformes; family Xenocyprididae; genus Culter; species Culter alburnus. The sequence goes on from JAOTNS010001872.1 coordinate 16,797, forward strand.
GTAAGGTTATAATCGTTAACGAAAACTAACGAAAAAAACGAAAAAAACGAAAACTAGGTGGGAAAAAACATTGTCGTTAACTGAAATAAAAAAATAAAAACGAGGCATTACAAAAAAACGATAACTAACCAAAACTGTAAAGTGTGTTTGGTAAAACTAACTAAAATAAAATAAAATTATAGATTAAATGTCCTTAGTTTTCATCTTTGTCAATGTCTTTCATAGAGCAAACGTTCAGCTGCATTTCATTTCCCTGCGTCTCTCACTCACGCGTCTCTCTAACATACTCGCGCGCGCACAGCCCCACCCCTCCGTGCACACCGCGCCTCCATGAGAACGAGTGTTGGAAGCAAGTTCGCGAAAGGTTGGTATCTCATGAAAACCTTTACACAATCACACATTAAAAAGTGGTATAAAAATATTTTTAATTCTGAATATAATTTTGTCAGTGTGTTAATGTCGACCCGAGAAGCGATTGCTACTTTAGAAAGTTAACTAGACGCAAGGTTTGAGGTAAAATGCACTTGGGTTGGCGATGTCAAAACACTATTTAAGCTGTGATTTAAGTAAGGAATAATTGACCCTTCGCTAAGCCACGCCCGAAAACCGCCACAGGCCAATCGTGGTTTAGCAACCGTTACTAGGCGCGGGAGGTCTGTCAAGCTTTCGAGCGAGGGAACATGCCGAAGCATTGTGCCTATGGATTGTGTTAACCTGATACCCGGTACCCTAAAAGTTTGGACGGGGTGGTGGATTTTTTTTTCCCTTCCCGAAACCTAAAACCCAAGGGAGAATGCCGGTGTTATTACAATTTGTGCTACCCTGTCAGATTTTGCTACCTCCCATTGAAACAGTAGGTAACGTTAGCTAAATCTGAAAAATGCTAACGTTACCCATCAGATTGTGCTTCCAGCGTGATATTAACGTGGTCTATGGCTTTATTAACATCTACACCTACCCCAACACTAGGGGTGTGACGGTTAGTATATAACCGTGAGACCGGCGGTTATAGTTGAACACCGTCATTAGAACTCTATAACCGCCAAAACCGTGTCATTAAAATATTTTTACAAACATTTTTCAAAAATTATTTTCATTTTTTAGATAGGATCATAAGATGCGCAATATATCGGGAGACATGGTTTTTACCACTTAATGAAGTTTTGTAAATCGTCAGACATGATATTTACCACTTCATTAAATTTTGCTTTGTAGAAAACCTTTCTTAAAAACAAATTTCGTTTTGTACAAATTTTATCTTAATTTTAATAAATGTTTCATCAACCAATTGCATGTATTTTAATAAATAAAAAGCAAATATAGCAGACAATGATAATCGTGACATGGAAGCGCCAGCGCGCCGCGTTCACTTGCACTGCACTGTGAACTAGAGCGCATCTCATCGTAAATGAAACTCAGCGTAGGCCTATGCCTCATACATTAGCATTAAATATCTTTGCTGCATCCTTTCTAGAACAGACAAGGGCTTTTTTTTGCGGCTCGCATCAGCAAAGCATTGCATCGTCCATAGACCGCAAAACAATCAGCGGATGGCGGGCGGGTGCGGCTTTGAAATTTGCTCAAAAAACGTTGGCGCGGATGATGAGTTTTGTGATGTGGTTGCGGATGAAATAATACCCCATCTGCGTATCTCTATCGATAACAACATTTAACACTACACAAATATTAATTAAATTTTTTTAATTTAGGCGATTAATTTCCCATAGTGACATAGGACTGAGGTGCCGGATCCAATAAAAAATGTTCCGGATCCAACGTCGGAGGTGACGGAACATGTTCCGGCTCAAATTAAAACTTCGTGAAGAAAGGTAAAACCGATGGATCTCGTTGCGAAAAAAAATGTTACATCGCCTATATGGGCACATTTCGGGTTTAAACCAGATGGCAACGGAAAACCAGAAAATCTTGATGAGCCTGTGTGCAGAATATGTGGAAAAACGGTATTTGTTACAAATGCCAACACCACTAATCTCCGTAACCATCTGAAGATTAACCACCCTGCGGCCTATGCGGCCCTTGGATTAAGCACTGCTTCTGCTGCCGCTCAACCATCCACATCTGGCCAGAGGCAGTTGAATATGGCCGAGGCATTTTCCAAGGCGACGAAATATAAAAAAGACAGCGACAAATGGAGAGTACTAACAGATAGTGTGACTCGATATTTGGTAGTAGGAATGGTACCCTTCCGGACAGTGGAAAAACGTTCATTTAAAGAAATGTTGAATACTTTCGACAAACAGTACGAGTTGCCTGGGAGAAAGTACTTCTCACAAACAGCTGTTCCGGCCTTGTATAGTAAGGTAAAGGATGACGTGCAAAGAGAACTCCAGGAAATCAGTAATTTTGCACTGACAACAGATATGTGGTCAAGCGTGAATATGACCCCATATATGAGCCTGACCGTTCACTACCTAGCAAAAGACTGGTCACTGAAATCCAAGTGTTTGGAAACAAGCTACACGCCTGAAAGCCACACAGCGGAACACTTGTCCGAATGCCTGCAGTTAGGATTGCACGACTGGGGTCTGGATGAAAAGAAGCTGTCGTGTATCACTACCGATAATGGAGCGAACATTGTTGCCGCAGTAAGGCAATTAGGATGGCCGTGGCTAAATTGTTTCGGACATAATTTGCATCTGGCTGTTACCAACGGTGTAAACAGTGAAGCTGCCCGAACCGGCCGAGCTATAGGTCTATGTCGGTCCCTAGTGAGCGTTTTTTCTCAGAGCTGGAAGAAAAAGAAAGAGCTGATAAAGGCACAAACAGAACTTCAACTCCCACAGCACAGCCTTATTCTGGTAAGAATTGTTTTAGCCAATAGTTAACTCTATATTATACTGTTCTATTAATATGCATGCTAAATAAACAGTAATTTTAAGCAATGCTGATATGGGTCTTGCAGATAAGGTTATAATACTAATATAGAGTAGTCTTACTCATTAGATTTTCATTATGATATTCTATTAGTTTTTGCCAGAATTGGTTTTAGATTATTTTTTCATCTGCATATAAATCATAAAGGCAGCAATATGCTATAGCATGGTACTCGTTTTATTTTTTTCTATTACTGTACGTCCTCTTCCAATAATCATATATTTTATATTTCACAGGATTGTCCGACACGGTGGGGAACAAAACAGAAAATGATAGAGAGAATTTTGGAACAAGAGCAAGCGATCGCACGTGTCCTGGTCTCAGATAGAAAGCACCAGCATCTGATTCTTAAATGGCAAGATAAAGAAGTTTTAACATCGCTTCAAGAATCTCTAAAACCTGTGGCTGACTTCACCGACATTCTCTCTGGGGAACGTTATGTAACAGTTTCTTCAGTAAAGCCTGTCCTGCAAACTGTTGACATGCGATCTTTTAAAACCAAACCCCAATGAAACGGATCTGACACAAAATATAAAACGCAAAATGTCCAGCGTACTGGAGGACAAATACAGTGCCCCAGCCACTCAGGAGCTTTTGGCAAAGTCATCTTTCCTTGACCCACGATACAGAGGCAATGGGGGGGATGGATTGGAGGAGACAAAAGATGCACTCCGGGGGGAAATTGTATCAGCTGACGAAGGAAACGGAGGCGGAGTTAGTGGTGCTTCGGAGGCTGCTGCTGCTGGAGATGATTCGGGAGAGGTCTGTGCACCACCCCCTCCCAAGAAGAGAAATCTTGGAGATCTCCTTAATAAACGGAGGTCTGAAATCTCTGCCCCTTTACCGATCAGAGCGCGCGCTGACACGGAGTTAACCCGCTATCTCCAAGAACAACCAATTGACTCTACGGCAGATCCACTAGCATGGTGGCGAGACAATGAAACACGCTATCCGCTCTTAGCAAAATTGGCACGTAAATACATGTGTATTTGTGCTACAAGCACAGCATCAGAGCGAGTTTTTAGCACTGCGGGGAACATAGCTACCCGTCAGATCGTCACTAAAACCGAGTAAAGTGAACATGTTGGTGTTCCTGTCACGGAACTTGGAAGTCGAAAAAGATTAGGAAATTAAAATGTCATTGCACTTTTTTTTTGTTTCCTTTATTTAGTTAGTTTAATTAAGGTATTATTACAACAGTCGTTGTTCGACTTTTTTTCTTTGATAAAGGTATGTAGATTTTATCATTTGTAATTTAGGCCTAGGCTACTCATTCATTTTTATGCTCTTATAGAATTTAAGTAGCCTACTTTTTTAAAAGGTTTTGTTTACTGTGTGTGATTTATTTAAAACAAAGCACGTTCATTGCAAAGGTTTTTTTTTTTTTTTTTTGTTAAGGATTTGTTCACTGTGTGTGATTCATTTAATGGAAAGCACATTCACTGCTAGTTGTCTTGCTGTTAATTTTAAATAAACGTAGAGCAAGTAGCTAATCAGTGTCTGCTCGTTTATTCAAACTAATATCCCCACGCTGAAACAACAACACAGAGAATTCACAACATTTTATTACAATAGTGTTCGTCATAATGTTATGTAAATTACAGTCCCAGCAGTTATTAACGTTGTGCGTTGCTGTTTGGCTGCCAGTGGTGTGGTCCTTTCTGAATGAAGCCAATAATTCCGCCGATCTAACTCCTTTGGGATCAAATACATTTGTAGTTCTGACGACTGTTGAAACGGCTAACAGCACCACATATCCCAGACATATTGTAAATTTGTTGTGAACCTTCTGAGAGTGTTTTGTTGGCCTTCCTCTGGTAGTTGTAGCTGCTGTCACCATAGACTTAAACAGAGCGCGCAGCTGTGACCGGACACAAATATGGCGGCGGGCATAGAGGAAGTGCTCTGTTTAAGTCTATGGTGAAGCAGCACAACTACAGGGAGGGCCAACAAAACCCTCTCAGAAGGTTCACAACAAATTTACAATATGTCTGGGATATGTGTGCGTTAGCCGTTTCAACAGTCGTCAGAACTACAAATGTATTGATCCCAAAGGAGTTAGATCGGCGGAATTATTGGCTTCATCAGAAAGGACCACACCACTGGCAGCCAAACAGCAACGCACAACGTAATAACTGCTGGGACTGTAATTTACAAACATTATGACGAGAACACTATGTAATAAAATGTTGTGAATTCTCTGTGTTGTGTTTCAGCGTGGGATATAGTTTGAATAAAACGAGGGAGACAATGATTAGATACTTGCTCTACGTTTAATTTAAAATTAACAGCAAGACAACTAGCAGTGAATGTGCTTTCCATTAAATGAATCACACACAGTGAACAAATCCTTAACAAAAAAAAAAAAAAAAAAAACTTTGCAATGAACGTGCTTTGTTTTAAATAAATCACACACAGTAAACAAAACCTTTTAAAAAAGTAGGCTACTTAAATTCTATAAGAGCATAAAAATGAATGAGTAGCCTAGGCCTAAATTACAAATGATAAAATCTACATACCTTTATCAAGAAAAAAAGTCGACAACGACTGTTGTAATAATACCTAATTAAACTAACTAAAAAGGAACAAAAAAAGTGCAATGACATTTTAATTTCTAATCTTTTCGATTCCAAGTTCCGTGACAGGAACACCAACATGTTCACTTTACTCGGTTTTAGTGACGATCTGACGGGTAGCTATGTTCCCCGCAGTGCTAAAAACTCGCTCTGATGCTGTGCTTGTAGCACAAATACACATGTATTTACGTGCCAATTTTGCTAAGAGCGGATAGCGTGTTTCATTGTCTCGCCACCTGCTAGTGGATCTGCCGTAGAGTCAATTGGATGTTCTTGGAGATAGCGGTAAATCGTGTCAGCGCGCGCTCTGATCGGTAAAGGGCACCGATTTCAGACCTCCGTTTATTAAGGAGATCTCCAAGATTTCTCTTCTTGGGAGGGGGTGGTGCACAGACCTCTCCCGAATCATCTCCAGCAGCAGCAGCCTCCGAAGCACCACTAACTCCGCCTCCGTTTCCCTCGTCAGCTGATACAATTTCCCCCGGAGTGCATCTTTGTCTCCTCCAATCCATCCCCCCATTGCCTCTGTATGGGTCAAGGAAAGATGACTTTGCCAAAGCTCCTGAGTGGCTGGGGCACTGTATTTGTCTCCAGTACGCTGGACATTTGCGTTTTATATTTTGTGTCAGATCCGTTTCATTGGGGTTTGGTTTTAAAAGATCGCATGTCAACAGTTGCAGGACAGGCTTTACTGAAGAACTGTTGCATAACGTTCCCCAGAGAGAATGTCGGTGAAGTCAGCCACAGGTTTTAGAGATTCTTGAAGCGATGTTAAAACTTCTTTATCTTGCCATTTAAGAATCAGATGCTGGTGCTTTCTATCTGAGACCAGGACACGTGCGATCGCTTGCTCTTGTTCCAAAATTCTCTATCATTTTCTGTTTTGTTCCCACCGTGTCGGACAATCCTGTGAAATAATAAAATATATGATTTTGGAAGAGGACGTACAGTAATAGAAAAAAATAAAACGAGTACCATGCTATAGCATATTGCTGCCTTTATGATTTATATGCAGATGAAAAAATAATCTAAAACCAATTCTGGCAAAAACTAATAGAATATCATAATGAAAATCTAATGAGTAAGACTACTCTATATTAGTATTATAACCTTATCTGCAAGACCCATATCAGCATTGCTTAAAATTACTGTTTTTAGCATGCATATTAATAGAACAGTATAATATAGAGTTAACTATTGGCTAAAACAATTCTTACCAGATAAGGCTGTGCTGGTGGGTTGAAGTTGTGTTGTGCCTTTATCAGCTCTTTCTTTTCTTCCAGCTCTGAGAAAAAAACGCTCACTAGGGACGACATAGACCTATAGCTCGGCCGGTTCGGGCAGCTTCACTGTTTACACCGTTGGTAACAGCCAGATGCAAATTATGTCCGAAACAATTTAGCCACGGCCATCCTAATTGCCTTACTGCGGCAACAATGTTCGCTCCATTATCGGTAGTGATACACGACAGCTTCTTTTCATCCAGACCCAGTCGTGCAATCCTAACTGCAGGCATTCGGACAAGTGTTCCGCTGTGTGGCTTTCAGGGTGTAGCTTGTTTCAAACACTTGGATTTCAGTGACCAGTCTTTGCTAGGTAGTGAACGGTCAGGCTCATATATGGGGTCATATTCACGCTTGACCACATATCTGTTGTCAGTGCAAAATTACTGATTTCCTGGAGTTCTCTTGCACGTCATCCTTTACCTTACTATACAAGGCCGGAACAGCTGTTTGTGAGAAGTACTTTCTCCAGGCAACTCGTACTGTTTGTCGAAAGTATTCAACATTTCTTTAAATGAACGTTTTTCCACTGTCGGGAAGGGTACCTACTACCAAATATCGAGTCACACTATCGGTTAGTACTCTCCATTTGTCGCTGTCTTTTTATATTTCGTCGCCTTGGAAAATGCCTCGCCATATTCAACTGCCTCTGGCCAGATGTGGATGGTTGAGCGGCAGCAGAAGCAGTGCTAATCCAAGGGCCGCATAGGCCGCAGGGTGGTAATCTTCAGAGGGTTACGGAGATTAGTGGTGTTGGCATTTGTAACAATACCGTTTTTCCACATATTCTGCACACAGGTCATCAAGATTTTCTGGTTTTCCGTTGCATCTGGTTTAAACCCGAAATGTGCCATATAGGCGATGTAACATTTTTTTCGCAACGAGATCCATCGGTTTTACCTTTCTTCACGAAGTTTTAATTTGAGCCGGAACATGTTCCGTCACCTCCGACGTTGGATCCGGAACATTTTTATTGGATCCGGCACCTCAGTCCTATGTCACTATGGGAAATTAATCGCCTAAATTAAAAAAATTAATAATATTGTGTAGTGTTAAATGTTGTTATCGATAGAGATACGCAGATGGGGTATTATTTCATCCGCAACCACATCACAAAACTCATCATCCGCCAACGTTTTTTGAGCAAATTTCAAAGCCGCACCCGCCCGCCATCCGCTGATTGTTTTGCGGTCTATGGACGATGCAATGCTTGCTGATGCGAGCCGCAAAAAAAAGCCCTTGTCTGTTCTAGAAAGGATGCAGCAAAGATATTTAATGCTAATGTATGAGGCATAGGCCTACGCTGAGTTTCATTTACGATGAGATGCGCTATAGTTCACAGTGCAGTGCAAGTGAACGCGGCGCGCTGGTGCTTCCATGTCACGGTATCATTGTCTGCTATATTTGCTTTTTATTTATAAAATACATGCAATTGGTGATGAAAACATTTATTAAAATTAAGATAAAATTTGTACAAAACGAAATTTGTTTTAAGAAAGGTTTTCTACAAAGCAAAATTTAATGAAGTGGTAAATATCATGTCTGACGATTTACAAAACTTCATTAAGTGGTAAAAACCATGTCTCCCGATATATTGCGCATCTTATGATCTATCTAAAAAATGAAAATAATTTTTGATAAAAAATGTTTGTAAAAAATATTTTAATGACACGGTTTTGGCGGTTATAGAGTTTAATGACGGTGGTCAACTATAACCGCCGGTTCACGGTTATATACTAACCGTCACACCCCTAGTGTTGGGTAGGTGTAGATGTTAATAAAGCCATAGACCACGTTAATATCACGCTGGAAGCACAATTGATGGGTAACGTTAGCATTTTTCAGATTTAGCTAACGTTACCTACTGTTCAATCCAAAGCAAAATCTGACAGGGTAGCACAAATTGTAATAACACCGGCATTTTCCCCTTGGGTTTTAGGTTTCGGGAAGGGAAAAAAAAATCCACCACCGTCCAAACTTTTAGGGTACGGGTATCAGGTTAACACAATCCATAGGCACAATGCTTCGGCATGTTCCCTCGCTCGAAAGCTTGACAGACCTCCCGCGCCTAGTAACGGTTGCTAACCACGATTGGCCTGTGGCGGTTTCGGGCGTGGCTTAGCGAAGGGTCAATTATTCCTTACTTGAATCACAGCTTAAATAGTGTTTTGACATCGCCAACCCAAGTGCATTTTACTCAAAATTGCGTCTAGTTAACTTTCTAAAGTAGCAATCGCTTCGGGTCGACATAACACACTGACAAAATATATTCAGAATTAAAAATATTTTTATACCACTTTTTAATGTGTGATTGTGTAAAGGTTTCATGAGATACCAACCTTTCGCGAACTTGCTTCCAACACTCGTTCTCATGGAGGCGCGGTGTGCACGGAGGGGTGGGGCTGTGCGAGCGCGAGTATGTTAGAGAGACGCGTGAGTGAGAGACGCAGGAAATGAAATGCAGCTGAACGTTGCTCTATGAAAGAGACATGACAAAGATGAAAACTAAGGACATTTAATCTATAATTTTATTTTATTTTAGTTAGTTTTACAAACACACATTTACAGTTTTGGTTAGTTATCGTTTTTTTGTAATGCCTCGTTTTTATTTTTATTTCAGTTACGACGATGTTTTTCCCACCTAGTTCGTTTTTTCGTTTTCGTTAGTTTTCGTTAACGATTATAACCTAACTCACCTTTCCGACAATGTTAAGTCGTCTCACCCGACAACCGCGACAATCTCCTTCTAGTGCCGCTCATGCAGGCTCAGCTCAGGTGCCGGTCGCGTGCAGCGCTGCAGCCACGTAAACAGAGTTTGCCCTTCCCTATGACTTTCACTTTCGGACGGGTGCCCGAATATGGAAGTGAATGAGGCTTTGCGATTTTTTTTTTTTTTTTATCAAGGCCTACGTGAAATTCTGCATCCATTGTACGATTTTTATTTATTTTTTTTCCACCTCGGAAGGGCAAAGTGAGTCGAGAAGGGCATATGGGCAGTTGCCCGGGCAACCTGAGCAACCCCCTGTGCCGTCCCTGTACTGCACCTAGGGTTGCCACCGGTCCCGTGAAATACGGAATCGTCCCGTTTTACAGCCTAAATGAATCAGTATCAATCAATATACGGGACGCGATTTGGTCCCGTATTTTACATAGGTCCACATTATGCAGCATCCCATGCAAATCACCCCACCCACATGTGTGAAGAAAAGTCTATTCTGCCCCTGATTGGGTAATACTCGCTGCCATCATGGTTTGATTGGTTTGTTTCAGGTTACGGGCCGTGAATCACGGCCAATCAGAATCAGAGGAGGGCGGTACGCCGCCTCGCGGTTCTCTCCTGAGGCCAAGATAATGGTTTTTTTTTTTTTTGTTTGTTTTTTTGTAGTTTATTCCTAAAGGGCAGGGGAAGGGGAAGAGGTATATAAAATTAAAACGAAAGTTTCTTAGTAGTTGCACCAATCTAATGCTTTTTGGCATTCAGAATAGGCCCAGATAGATTTCAGCCTAATAGGGATACCTGCACTGAATCAATTCACATGTTTTGGGTATTTTCAAATACAAATATGTATTTATGTATTTAAATACATTTTCCCACACAGTATTTTGTATTTGTATTTAAATAAATTTTTCCCACAAGTATTTTGTATTTGTATTTTAAATACATTTCCATGTATTTATGCCCATCTCTGATAGCAGATATCTTATTATAATGTCCATTGGTATCAATCTTAATATTTTTATGAAAATATGTTTTAAGTTATGATATACCACCACTGGCACGCCATCGGGACTGTGGTCATCGTGGCCCCAAAGGGTTTGGCCCCCACTGCGGCAGGCGTCCCTTATTTTTCTGTATTGAAGGTGGCAACCCTAACTGCACCCCTTTAAAATTATCTTGGGAGGATCCATCAGTTTGTTGACAGGAGTGGGCTCTTGGCCTGGAGCAGACTCTGGAACGTTTTTTGGCTAGTGTCCTCTCTGGACTCTGGACGGGAACACGAGCCCTCTCTGCACTCAGGGCGGGAACACAAGCCCTTTCTGGACTCAGGACGGGAACACAAGCCCTCTCTGGACTCAGGACGGGAACAGGAGCCCTCTCTAGACTCGGGACAGGAACAGGAGCCCTCTCTGGACTCTGGACGGGGACTGGAGCCATCACTGGACTGAGGTCAGGGACTGGAGCCATCACTGGACTAAGGTTAGGGGCTGGAGCCATCACGGGATGACAGTCAGGGGCTGGAGCCATCACAGGAAGTTAGGGGAATGTTAGAATAACATTAAGGGAATGTTAGAATAACGTTAGGAGAACGTTAGAATTACGTTATAGGAACGTTAGAATAACATAAGGGGATCGTTAAAATAACATTAGAATAATGTTAGAATAACATTAGGGGAACGTTAAAATAACATTAGAATAGCGTTCTACAAACCAAAAACTAACGTTCTATTTCCGTTTAGAAAACTTTCCTGGCTAACCAAAAACAAACCATAAAAAAGAACACAACATTCCAGCTTCTTGGCGCCATTTGCAATATTTTTTAGAATTATTTGTGTTTTAGATTTATTTTTATTGAGTGTAAGTGAGTCGCAGGCAGTGAAGAATGCAGGTGGCAATTGCAAGAGGAAGTGCGGGTGACTGCCAGTGCAAGTCTGTGAATGCAAATGCTAATGACCCTATTACAGAGTTCCTCAGTCACAACGCAGCAAGGTCGGCCTATTTGGTGACACGGTCGAGAGCTTCGCCAGCAGTTCTCGGCCGCATAGAAGCAGACTGAGGCCATAAAGCACATCCTGCCCCGGCGGTCCGCTGCAGCCTCCACCCCATCGCCGTCTGACGCTACTGTCGTAACCCAAATTAACATCAAATTATCATGGAATGCAATAAACTAGCTTCTCTTCCCCTCTTAAGATGGTGACCGCGATGCCACCCCAGCATGACATAGCTTCCCATTCTCTACTGCTGCGTCCCAATTCAGAGGCTGCATCCTTCGAAGGCCGATTGCATCACCCGGTACTATGAAGGTTGTCCCAATTTGAAGTCTCCATCAAATGTTGCATTCCATCAAATGCTCCAAATGCATCATTCATTTACCGTAAAATGAAAGATATTGACGAATTACACTTTTAAACACAAGTAATGGGTTTCAGATTACTTAAATATCTAATGATACAAATTTAAAAATAAAAAAAAACCTTTAAAGCGGTTCAAATGTTGACATATATCTATATCTTGACCTATATATCTATACCTATAAGATTATATATAGTTTACTCTTTATTATATACAGAAATGGACCATGGTGAAACTATTTAGACAGTTGTGAACATGTTTGTTTTCAGAAGTTTAATATATCTTTCAAAAAAGTCCAGTACGTTACTTTCACTTGTCAAAGGCAGCTGTCACAGTTGCTAAGCGACAAGAACAGTACTCCATAGCCTAGACCATCCCATTTAATAACGCTCAGATGACCTTTAGCCTTTGAAAGATGCAGCCTCTGAATTGGGATGCACAACGCAGTTCAGCAAGGTTTTCAACTGGGGTCCTGGGGCCCCAGGGACCTCAAGGGATGGCAGGGGCGTCCGGGAAAAAAAAAATAAACTAAAAAAAAAAAAATGAATTTAAAAACAAAAAAATCATAAAAAAATGTGTTGGAAATAAATATTATATTAGTAGTATAGTAGTTAATTATTAATCGAATAAATTAGTGGATTACAATAAATAAAAAATTGATCACTTAAAAAAATAGTTAAGTTTAAATAATTAATACCCGACATTTAACAGTAAATTGTAGTGTGTAGAAAAAAATACAATAATGTAGTTTATTGAAACTAATTTAGATTTTTTTTTTTTTTTTTATAATTGGATGTTTATAAAAGATAGCGTGTGTGTGTGTGTGTGTGTTGTGTGTTGTGGTGTGTGTGGGTGTTTTTTAAGTGTAATTGTTATAGTTTTCTTTCTTCTTATGTGGGTGTTTGTGTTTGTTTTTTGTATGCGTGATGTAATGCCAGTTATTTTGTTGGTTTAAATTTAATGTTTTCTTTAATAATAAGTCTGTTCCGCTGTGGTCTAATGTGGCAACGGGGGCGTGGTTCAGTGGAGTCTGCAGCGGGAGAGAGAGGTAGGAGACGCGCGGTGCCTGATTCGGTTAAGCGTAAATAATAAACACCTGTCTCTTGTTTCAGTAATTGGCGTGTGAGAGAGTATAAAAGCCAGGGAGAAGCGGAGCGAGTGGAAAGAGACGGACTCCGGCGTCACACAAGCACACCAACAGACGGGAAGTCATATGCTGTGGTGAATGGTTATTTGTGATGTTTTTTGTGCTGTCTGCACCCTGTTTATTTTTCCTTTATAATAAAAAGCAGTTCAAGTCAAAGCCAACTCTTCCTCTGCCTTCATGTCTACGAACTGTGGTACATCTAAAATGACGGTCCAGAAGATGTTTGATCTCTGTGGACAGGTGGCACAGGCATATTTTGTTAGTGTAATGATGAAAAAAATGGCAGCGCGGCACGGGCATTGGTCCAAAAAGGTTGTAACTGATCTCTTAATGGGTGTTGTTTTGGAGTGTCATCCCTTCCCTCTAAAAGCCAGGTGGTGCTGAACCATGGTGGATTACGTATTTACAGGCGGAATATAGTAACCCTCAAACCTGAGTCACTGAACTAAACAATACTGGTGTATTGCCACAAGAGCAAAAATAGCCAATTTCGTCATACCTGAATAGGCTTCTTTACATGCAATGGACGATCCATTAGGACATGTAGGCATTTTTTATCTTATGTACACATAATCTTTGTATCTTTCATTGTAATCCTTTTTATTTAATATGTGGCATGTTGTGTGCTGTTCTCTCTGTGTGGGACAAGCAGAGTGCT
>JAOTNS010001873.1:0-83714 GCA_028476615.1 Culter alburnus
TCTCTGCTCGGAGACCAAAGAATCTAATTCTTGCCAATATTTTTGAAGATGATAATTATGCTGATTTAGTTATGGTCTTTACATGGCAAACTACTGAAACTCAGTCGACTCCAAAATCACACCAAGATTCCTGACTTGATTTTTAGTTGTTTGACCCCTAGAGATGAAGGTACGCTGTTCACTTTGCGAACTTCATCTGGTTTCCAAACGCAATGGCTGAGCTGTTAGTCGTTAGGTGATAGGGATTAGTAAATCTGGGTGGCATCTGCATAGCTCCAATATTACCTGCTGAGAGGCAATTTGGTTCTTTCTCATTATTTGGCTCAGGGCGAATATATAGGTGGAACAGCGAGGCCGGTGCAAGAATTGAACCTTGAAGGGATCCGCCAATGTCATGGATGTCCACTCAGACCTTTATGGTATCACGCCATATGGGATCACGACCCATAATGACCTCTCCTCTAAGTTAGTAGACCGAACCATTTAAGGCACATCCCAGGAAGGCCCCAACCCAGTTTTCGCAGCTGTCACAGAAGAATGTTGTGATCGACAGTGTCAAAGCAGCGCCTGAGCGTCGAGTCGAACCAGCAGCTGATAAGTTTACCTGAATCTGTGCTTAAGGCGAAATCAGTTATCTATCTTTATGAAGTGTGTCTCTGTGCGTGATGCGGTCGACCGAGAGAAACCAGTATGCAAGGTTGTCAAACGTATCCATTCAAGACTTAAGCAAACGGTGCAGATGATTGAAAACAACGTGTTTCACTGATCTTGCCTATGAAAGGACGATTTTTTCTGAGATTGGCCTCTGTAGTTGCTCAATATGCGTGTATTCCAGATTGCTTTTTTCAGGAGGGGCTTGACAACTGCCAGTTCAGGGATTTTGGCAAAAGATCCAGAGAGAGTGAAGGATTTACCACTTCATAAGGATCTGCACTTCTAAACAGTTATTTAAACACCCTTTTGAAAACGATGTGCGGAAGTGTTGTCAAGGGCGCCAGGTTGATGTTTTAAGTGCCTGATACCTGTACTGTTTCTTCAAAATTTACCATCAATTTTCGAAAACAGCAATAATAGATATATATTCTGATAGTTGTGATCTGATCTGTTGTACCCCAGTGCCACAGCCCCTCAGGATGCGCTGATCGCGTTTCTGTATATTATTAATGTTCTCAGAGAAGACGGAAGCCAAACTCACAGCATTTGCTGTCTGAGAGCATTTCACCGGCCGAATCTGACTTAGGCGGAGGTTGGTTAGTCTCTCATACAGATAGCAAGAAGACGTGCCGGGGGGTGCTTGTTTAAGTTTTTGTTATTAATATTTGAGAAGCAAGGTTTGTCTAGCTTTGCCTACTTCCACATTGAAGCATGAAGAATATCTTTATAGATGTTATAATGCGATTTCAAGTTTTATTAGTCTTTCGCCACAATAGCGCTCAGCTTTCTGGCATTGTTTTTCATATTTTGCATGCCTGTGAGTTTCTCCATGAGTGCTTTTTGTCTGCAATTTCTTCTGACTTTCACAGGCAGCAATGCTTAGCAATAACCTTCATGTACTTTGAGGTAAAAGAATCAATGGAGAAAATCAACGAGTCTGCAGAATGCTTAGGTGTTAAAGATACTGCCGGCCCTAAATATATACACCCGAGCGCAATGGGACGCCAAGGCACAGCGCAAGTCGTGTTTGTAGTTTGTTTAGCCGGACGCCGTTCGGTTTCCCCCCTGACTTAAGCAGCCAGTCCTTAAATTAGTAATGAACCATTTGGCCAGTTAGTGGACCCATGGGCGTGTGGGTCGTCTAAACAAAGAGGTGCTAGTTCAGGCGCATGCCGGAGAAATGCTATTTTAAGGAGCCTGAAAATAAGACTGGGACAATAGACCACTCAACCTGGTCTAAAGTCTAAAGTCATCTGATTTTTTTTTTTTTTTTTCTTCGTTGCGCAATAATTTTTTGTTATAGCGCCCGTGGTAGAAACTGCGCCTCTGGGGTGTCACACATGTGCGCACTTGTTGACTTGTCTTATACACCAGGGATGCGCATCACACAAAAATGCCAAATATTAAAAACAAAAGGATTACAGTGTAAAAGAAATTATTGTGTAGGCTACAATAAATATAAAAATGTAATGATGAATAGTCATTGCAGTGTATTAGAATAGGCCTACCTATTTTCAATTCAGCCTATTACTACTTATAATGATGAACGAATTGGCTAATTAATTGAACAATCGTGACAATACACACACATATACTTTCACTTGGCACTCATTTCGCCAACAAATTCCATGTAAATATCATCCGCCATGGCTGCGAGCGAATTCGCTCTAAAGGGACGGGAGCATGACACTCTGATTGGTTTATTTGAACGTTATGCCATTACTCTATCAAGGAGAATAGACAACCCATTTCAAAAATGCGCCACGGCGCACGGACTGTTTTATTTTTTTTCTGACCCGGCTCGTTACTTAAAATAGCAAAAGTGGAATTTAGGACAAGCCTGATTGCCACCTCTGCGCCGTGCGCTTTACATTTGTTTAGAATCGCTTAATAAGGCCCCATAGCCTTCATAAACAGGGCCCACTAGTCTTCTATTTATAGCCCACGCTTTTTGACTCGAGATAGATCTGAGACTTCAACAGTCGGAATGAGATCAATATATCAAGAAAATACAGAATATGATCAGATAGCGTACATCCTTAATGACAATGGCTGAATATTAGACCCTTACGAATAATTAAATATTAGAGTGGGTCCACGGATTGTGTGTAGGTCCATGGGAGTCAGATCAAAAGTATTCAAAACAGTATGATGCTTTTGCAATATTGGATTGACATTTTCAAAGTCCAGTAATTAGCCAAACACATCGTCAAACTCAGAGGAAATTGCTGATAACAGTTTGTAAAGTCCTCCACAAAGGCTGGAAGTATTTTGGAGGACTGTAGCCTAATATAAGTAGAATGCGAGCCGAGACTTTTTTAACCAATGACCCAAGTCTTTCGCACAAGACAGTAATCAGCCAAATGACACTTGCTGGTCATTGATAGACATCTTGAAATAGAAGCAGCACACCTCCACTCTCTAACAGCTCTGCAGACACTCATAAAAGCTATAAGTTAGGAGGGGCTGTTCATTCAGGATTGTTCGCCCCCACTGCAGCTGTCTTCAAAGCAATGTTTCATTAGAGAATAAAATCGAGCCGTTGCTGTTGTGGTTATTAAGTCATTGACTAGAAGTGATTTATTTTGAGGGACGCGGATGATTAAAAGTGCTAACTAACAGTCTTACTTTCTGTCTCTCAGCTAATCTTAGTTTGAGTTGTAATAGGTTAGCCAGATTAAATGGGTTTGAACAAAACGTTTGAGAAGGAACCTTAGGCTTTCATAAAGTAATAAAAACAGAAAAATAGAGAAAGCTACAGGCACACTGGCGTTCCCACTGTTCTGTAACCATTTGATAAGTCACGCTTATCATAGCCGGAGGGACCGACCACAATCACTGTGAGCTTGTTTTATTCTATGTTACATATAGGTTTGTTTTTGCGTTTCACCTAGCAACAGACGTGAGAGCGTTGAGGGCGCTGGCCATTGTGCGAAGGGGCCAAGAGCTCTGCGGAGGGAGGGGGTTGAGGGCGAGCTGGACCACAGCTTTGGTGTTTCGGGGCTTGACGCCCTTTTTTTTTGTTGAATATTTGGAGGCTCGCAGCGATAAGAGTGGTAGACTTGGTTTCCAGCATACACAGTTCCTCCTTTTATCCTAAGAAGCACAGCAAAGATGGGATGTGGAGAAGGCGATAAAGTGTCTTTTGTTACGCGTTGAGAGGGGCGTTGCTCTGCCGTTGTGTAACGGAGGCCTGTAATACGCTGTATATGTTGTCTGGCTTCCCTGCCTGTTTTGGTGCTGCTGAATCTTGGCAGCCCAGTTCCTAAACACGGCACGTCTCTCGGTGAGCTCTGTGGCGCAGGGCTCGTCAGGATTGTGTCCTGTGACAGTGAGTGGTTGATGCGCCTGCGTTGTGTGTTACATTGACCTTTGTGAGGATCTTGTGTCAAGCCGCATGTCCATTCAGGGCTGAATGAAGTCCTGTGGTCTAGTTGTACTCTAGCAAGGTGTGTTTGGGACCTTCCAGGTGAGAGTGGATTGACCACACAGTCTGCTGAAAGTCTGATGGAGGCCCGCCAGAAGTAGCATCTATTGAGCCTTTGCACTCTTGAGCCCAGTTTGTTTAGGGGGCAGGCCATAATGAGCGTAAACAGTGGTTCTATGACTCCAGACGTGAAGTTGTCGATGATTCAGTCCTTTTAAGTTGCATTGCAGTTTTTGCAGCACCATGTGTTCTCTAGACCAAGCAAACATTCCCGATGATAAATCTGTTTGTTCCTCTTGTGGGAAGTGGTCCAGGCTGATGAACGATTGTTCTGAACTTTTAGGGCACCATCTAATCACCCGCGCAGCCATTGCCGACGCAATGCCGCAGCGGCAAGTGTGTTTGCGCTAGTTTGCGTCGGCGCCGTTCGCACGTTTTCCCGCATTTCAGCACGGCCACGTCCTTACAATTAGTAAATGCATTTGCGCCAGTTAGTGCCAGCCAATGGAGCGTGCTGTAGATCTAAAAAGAGGTGTGTTCAGGCGCATTGCCGGCGCATTGCTATTTAAGGAGCTGAAAATATACTGCGCATAGACCAACTCAAACCTGGTCTAAAGTCAATGGCGCAATATTTTTTTTGTTACAGCGCGTTGGTAGAAACTGCACCTCTGGGCGCGTCCACGTGCGTGGTGACTTTGCTCATTACAACACAGGGCGCGCATACAAAACATGCCAAATATTAAAAACAAAAGGGATTACATGGGTGTAAAAGAATATTTATTTGTAGCTACATAAATATAAACATGTAATGATGAATAGTCAAGTGCCGTGTATTAGAATTAGCTAACTATTTTCAATTCAGCCTGGTTTATATTATAAATGATGAGACGAAATGGCTAATTGATTGAAACAATGTGCCAATACACTACACATATATAATTAACTGACTCATCGCCAACAATTCCGCCCATGTAAATAGCTAAATCGCCATGCTTACGGCTGCATGAGCCGCATCTCGATCTTAAGGAAATGAGAGAAGAGATGACACTCTGATTGTTTATTGAACGTTTAGCCCATACTCATTAAAAGAAAAGGGACAACCCCTTTTTTTTTTCCCAAAAATGACGGCCCCAGGCGCCACGTGATCAAAAGGACCGTTTTGTCCGTCGTGTAAATAGCAAAAGTGTGATTGAGACACGCCGGAGTGCACCTGCGACCGGTCGAGCTTTACACTTTGTCGTTTATAGATCGTAACATAGCGGCCCTTAGTCTTTTAAGCCATTTAAAAAAGTCATTGAAGCCCTTTAGGAAGTTCTGATCTGCGCCTTCCGAATATCATTCTTCACCCCTCCACCACATGAATGCATAGCTCGCATATGAACCAGTCTGTTTATACTTCATCAGAATGCCCTTTTTCCCCCTCTTAAGTTCCCTGGTTACATCAGAAACTGTTGCATTGTGGAATGCAGCAGGTAGTTGTTATCCCTGACCTGACTAATGTTTCTGATAATAGAGTCAACCACTATCGAGTCCTGGGCCTCGGCTCCGCCTCTATGAGCCTCGGATCCTTGGAGTGCCACTGACTGTTCAACCTTGAGCTAGGCCAGTTGCATGGTGTTAGCTGCTGGGCTGTTTTGCTCTGTGTCCGATCATGTTTGGCGCGATTCCTCACCCACATCATAACACTTCAAATTCATGTCTCCAGATGTATGAGCCGGGTTGGTGGTAGGGAGCCACTAGGTTGCGGTTAGAGGCATGACTACTGCATTAATATGTGATACTCGTGACAATCTGAGTCTCTTGAGTGCCGTTGCGGTTCTCGCTACCCTGGGTGTGACCACGATTAATATGTTGGCATCAATGTACTGGCCAACTCAGTACGGTCGTTTAGGGGGCATAAGATCATGCGGACTCACCGACTGGTGCATGGAGGACCTCCATGAGGAAGCTCGGTGTAGTGTTCCATTATGGTTGTACGTCCCGGCACGTAAACTTTGTGTTTCAAGAACATGCAATCCCTTTGTAGAAATCTGTGGACCAGTGTGCAGCAGGTAGATTCTTCCAACCAGAGGCGGCAAGTCAGTTTAATCCTTTGGATTGTAGCCAGATGTGTGTTCCCTTGCCTCGGAGGTGTAGCTGATGGCTGACTGTCAGTGGGAGCGCTGGGCTTGGCATAAAAATTCCCTTTTTTGATGCAATTTTTCCAGTTAAAGCATGTTGGTGCCAAGATTTGTCGTGGGAGAACTGCTGCCTATTGACTGTAGTTAAAATTAGCGAGAGTAAAATATAAAAGCAATTAGAGCAAAGCGCGGACTGACTGATAAGCTTAAGAGCTGTTGTTTTCCGAACAGTGAGCGTGAAGCTATAATCTAAATGGGTAGAATTAGAATTGCATTCCCCCTACGTGACAGTAAAACACTAAAAAATTGTGAGAATATTCGAGAGGAGCTTTTTCATATGATGGAGGGTTCTCTAAGTATCTGGACTGCTCATGGAAGGGTTCTCAATTTACTTCCAAGTGCTCTCTGTGAATTATGTAACCATGGGAAAGCCCCATCCAGAACTCACCACGAGGTTATCATCCACAAACAAATCTGACCAGAGAATAAACAGGCCATTTAAAAACAATGATAGCATCATATGTGGGGCAATACATCAGTTGTGATGATCACTGGTTATCCTGAGTGCCTCGGCTTTGCTATCAACTAAGCCCTACCAAGGTCAAAAATAAAGATGGCAAACCCCGGCGAGTGATGATTGCGGACATAGACTTCGGGACCCTGGACAAGACTCTACACAAAGCCCCTGCCACCAAACCAAACCTCATTATACTCTCGTTCGAAAGACATTCTAGGATTGCAGAGACGAATGCTAAACATTAGAGTGGCAAGTACAAAAAGCAGAACAAGCGAGGGTATTATAACTACCCGGAGGAAAGATGCGCAGTTCAACCGGGTGACCTCGGTGGATGAGAACTCACCCCTCTCATCAGCCACAAACAAATACTGCATGTGTATGTTTTGGGACTTTTGGACTACTTCCAGTGAGGATTTTAACAGTTTCGGTTATAACGTGGATCTGCTCTGACATCCCCGGTGAGACTGATTCAATTTCATACATACTACAGTTGGACTTTCATCGCATACACTTTTTTAAATTTTTGATGTTGTTTGTGGTGCAAGAATTTTTATATAAATTGTTAATACACTTGGGTGGTGTGAAAAAATAATTTTGTCTTGTCATTTTGTTCTATTTTTCTGTGCATCAAGCGGTTACATCCTTATAGTGTACTCTCCATTTGAGAGTGTTACAGTTTCACTTTATAATATATTAAGCCAAGAATCATTAAGGGCATCGAATGGAAAATGAATTTACCTTGCATAGTTTGAATAAACAAGATTCAGTACATGGAAAAGACCATACAGTGAGTCTCAAACAACATGTTTCCGCCTTCTTATATTAACTTCATTTGTTAAAAAAAGACCTAGAGGAACAGGCGAATTCAACATAACACCGACTGTAACGTAACAGTAAAAATCGGGATCATTATATGTACGACCCAAATATGGAATTATGCCAGCCATGTTCAAGGCATAGAACAAGGGCAGCCAGTAGTATTAACGTCTGGAATCTGTGCACAGTGAATCATCAGAATAGGTAAGCAGAAGGAAAATAGTGAAAAAATAGCAGAAGATGGAGCAAGAATAACTGGACATGAGCCAGATATGACGATTTTAGTGATATTTTTGTAAATTCTTTCACACTGGTTTGTGAGCAGTTGCTAATGTCTGTAAATGTGGTTTAAAGTTACCAGCGTTTTATTACTGTATTCACGAGACACGAGCCGTCGCTATTTTCATTTTTAAAAACAATTGCTTTAGTCTGTAATGCATAAACACACTAATTCTTTTTATAAATCTATCCAACAGTTAGCATTAGAATTAGCCAGTAGCCAGGGAGACAGCATAAAACTCATTCAGAATCAAATGTAACCATTCCAATAAATACAATACTAACATGATCCAATGCATGCATGCAGATGCATGAGAACATTTGGTAAAGATTCATTTGAGGGTATATTAGCTGTGGGAAATTTGAAATGCTACTGTATTACAGTCGAGAGCTCGGGGCAGGGAGTGCAAGGATTTTAAAGGGCAGACACGCTTACGGTGCATAGTTAATGCTGCTTCCAAAAGGCAGTTCTTTAAAAAAAAATCATATGGGGGGATTTACACCAATATTTTTATTGATTTTTCTCTATGCACAACAGTTAATAATCACAGAGAGACTACAACATTAAAATGTTCTAAAAAATGTCTGTACCGGGAATTAGTCAACCTGGGCATCCCAGAAACATGTGGACTCAGGGTCTGCTGGTCACAGCTACACGGGGGCACTCGAATCTAACCCTGGATACATTTAGCCAATTACTCTTAGCCAGATGGAGGCCTATGAAGCACCTACTAATACAAGCGTCCATGTCTAAGACTATTGAAGATGAGGGCACCATTTATTGCCCACTGCCAAGGAATCTAAGATTTCCAATCCCAATCCTCCTCCCATTGCCTTCTATACGATCAAGAGATGGGGAAGCGGTTCTTTGGATGTTCTCATACAGGATAGACATCATACCCTAAGGAAGGCTCCATGTTTACCAGATCATCTATCCAGCCACCCGTCCGTGTTGGTCAAAGAAGGAGAGAAATGTTTTTTGACAAACCTACGGACCTGTAAAATACCGAAAGAAGGGGATTGAGGGATATCATAAATCTGGTTTTAACTGCTGAAATTGAAATAAACACGCGTCTGTAAAAAGGTTCCTTAACCCGCTTGACTCCATTTCTAGATCATAGGTGAATGCAGAATCTATAAGGGGAGGGGGCACATAGGGTCGATAGGATGGGTTGCAGAGGGGTAAAGCCTGTTGACTATTAAAGGACAAGTCTGAACTGCGACCATATTTTGAGTGATCCACGAATAATGGTTATTCGTCAAAAGACATTTGCTTAGGGTTATTGGGGCACAAAGCAGAGAACGCAATGATACTGGGTACACGTGTGTTGTCCATAAGTGACCAAACTGGGCTTAATCACTCGATGGTATCAGAGAAGCCCAGAATGCAATTAGCAGGTTAGCTGCCAGAGTAATAATACAAAAAAAATTGGGGGGGGGGGCATTGCCAATCCACCCTCTCTCTTCCTTCCAGAATTCTTTCATTATGCGAGGAATTTGTTTATCCCAAGGTAAAAATAGAAAACAACTCAATCCTTAAAAAAATGATTAGGGAATGAAGACGGCACTGTCTGAAATAACATAGGAAACCATGGTTTTAAAATGTCATTTAATGGAGTTTATCCTTCCAGCCAGAGATAGGGTCAGGGTTTGACCATAGTACCCTGCCTTTATAGCTTTGTCTAAGGCTGGTTTAAAGTTACTGTTGAATAGATCTTATACCTGCGTGTTACACTCACACCTAAATAGGGGAATTTGTCGAGACGTTACGGAAAATGGAAAAAGATTGGCATGACATTGATGGGACTCTTTTATTTAATGGGGAAAAGAAGATCTCTTCGTTAAATTAATTGTATATCCCGAAAACACTCCCAAAATCTGAAATATTGGAAAGACAATCGGTATAGAGAAATTTGGAGTAGACAAAAAGAGGGAGGAAGACGTCGCATAGAGCAGATGTTATGCATGTGTCCCCCCCTTTGTATTCCAGTCAAACCAGCCGTAATTCCTTAAGCCTAATTGCAAGGGGTTCAATAGCTTACATTCAAAAGCATGGGGGACAGAGGGCCATCCTGAGTACCCCTAGAAAATGCGAAAAAAAGCATTTAGATATTGTAGGATTTGTTCGAATAAATTGCTTGATGCGGGGAAATAGAATTTTGACCCATGAACAGAAAATGGGGACCGAAGCCAAACCTTCTAAGTGTTGTAACAAATAATATATCAATCTATCAAATGCTTTGAGACTAAGGATTAGGATCTTGGATAGTATATCATTTGGCGTGAGTAGATCACAATACATAAACGACGGAGATTACTAAAAAATGTATGCCACGATTAAAGCCAGTTGATCAGGATGAATTATCTTACTCATGACTGGCTCATTCTGGTTGCCGCAAATTGCGTCAGGATCTTATAGTCACAGCAAAAGTAAACTGACGGGCGATAAGATTCACACTTAAGGGGTCTTTATCCGTTTGAAGAATAATAATAATAATAATACACTTTATGTTTATATAGCGCCTTTAAAGTAGCTTCTCAGTTGCTTACAGAAAAACAAACAAATGAGAAAACAACCAGCACACAAAGTAAAACAAGTATGCATATAAATATGAAAGATAAAAAACAAGACACTTAGGAAAAAAGCAACCATAAAAAAATATGAGTTTTTTAAAATAGGATTTAAAAATACTTAATTCTGTGCGCTCTGATGTGTAGGAGGAGTGGCATTCCAAAGCCAGGAGCGTAGGGAATGAGAAGGGCCCTATCCCCAACCGCCAACGCACCGGTCTGTGGGGAACACTGCCAATAGACAAGCTGTGAGGAGCGTAAATGAGCTTGGGTGTTATAAGGTTTTAAAAGGGGGCAGACAGGATACTGGGGGGCAGACCATGCAGTGCCTGCTTATATGTGGAGCATGAGGACTTTAAAATAACGCGAACATGACAGGAGCCAGTGCAAGGGACTTGAGAATTGGGTAATGTGCTAATTTCCCTGACTCGGTAAGGATCCTAGCAGCTGAATTTGCACATATTTAGTTGTTTAAGTGTGCATTAGGAACCCAGCCAGCAGTGCGGTGCCAATTTTAGTCAATGCGGGGGGGAAAAACACAAAAGTATTAATAAGCCTTCAGGTCAACCTGAACGCGATAAAATAGAAACGGAGACTAGCATATTTCTGAGATGAAAAACGGAGTCTTTACAGGTACTGAACATGAGAGTCAAAGACAAACTAGAATCAAAGATTACTCCTAAATTTAGTTTGGTTTGGGTGATTCCCAAAACAGAGCCATCTATGTTTAAAAATAATGAACCAAGCTTCCGAAAGCTGATGCGAGGTGCCAATAAGCAAACGCGTTTTATCACGATTGAGACAAGAAAGTTTTGGGACATCACTATTTTTAAATCAGAAATACGTGTGGTTAAAAACGTAGTAAGATCGATTTGACTAGGCTTAGAGGAATGTAAATTGAGTATCATCAGCATAAAAGTGATAATTAAGGCCCGAGTGATCTAAAGCAATCCCAAATGGAAAAGATGTATGATAAAAAGTAGTAGGGGCTAAGAGTGAACTTGAGGAACACCTGAAAATTACAAAAAACCGGTCGAGACGGACTCCAATCATTACATACAAAACTGGACGCATCAGAAAGGTAAGATATAAACACTAAACCATGTTTAAAAACAGTCCCAGAAACACCAAAGACAGTTTCCAACACGCTTGAGTTTTAAGGATGTGATTGACAGTATCACAAGCGGCCTGAGATCCAGAAAGGATCAGACTAGAAAGAGAACCAGAGTTGAGCTATTAACAGATCATTGGTGACCTGCCAAGGCTGTCTCAGTAATAGAATTTTCGGAAGCAAGATTGAAGGGGGTTCAAACAAGATTATTTCTGTAAGATTGAGTGTGTAGCTGCAGAGCCACAACACGTTCAGAATTTTGCAAGACAAGATTTGTATAGGGTACGATAATGATTTAGTATCCAAGTCCAAATATGCTTTTGGAAACAGGTTTGGTTGGTTTGTGTAAACAAAGCAGGCAGTGTTTCAATGCTGCTGGTAAAAATTCACAGATGCAGAGGACTCATTGACAATGCTAAGAAAGCGGGCCACAAGAATCAAGCAAGGATTTAACAAGTTGTAGGGAGTGGTCAAGAAGCAAGTGGTGGCTCTTCATACGGACACTCCTAGAGTGAGCAGTCAGAGTCGATTTGAGAAAAGGTTGAGAAGGATATGCCAGAGAAACTAGGAAAGCATAATGTAGACGAGGAAACAGGGAAGCATGAAATAAGTTAGAAAATTATGATTTTTGAACCTAAATAAATGTAGAGACTCATACACAACTGATTTGAGACAGGGAGAGAAGTGCCAACATTACCTTTGCGAAGTCTGTTTATAGTGTGAAAGAGAGGTTTGGGTTACGTTGATGTTATATATAATATGAGCAAAATAAACAGATATGGGACGATATGGTTGCCTGCGTCATCGGACTGGGAAGAGACTTTCATCAAGGACCTCAGCGAATACCTTATCAATAGAGGTTTAATTTGCTAGAAAATTTCTTATAAAACTCGGCTGGGTAGCCATTCAGGGTGGTTGTTTTCCAGAGTTTCTGAATTGCACTGTCAATTCAAGATATCGTTATGGCCTTCAGAGCAGATTGTCAGATCATCAATTGATAGGCAACTCTAAGTTGTTGAAAAAATTTTATTCGCCAGTGTCATCACTTAGAAGTAGATAAAGGCCTCATAGAAAGAGTTAAACTGATCATTAATCCCTGGGTTCTGAATAATGTTAGCCGCAGTCTCCAGTTGCGGAATACAACCTGCTGCTGCAGATTGTTTTCAATGATAACACAAAAACATGCAAGCCCGCTCGCAGTCATAATAAATCGAGTTGATTTCAGTAAAGATCTTCTGCTTGCTGCTAGTCAAGAGAAGCAAATTCGCTTGTAACAGGAGTCTCCCTTATGAGGTAAGCAGCAGGACAAGTAGATGTGATGATCCATTGATTTATTTATTATTATTTCTGGTAATACGCTTTAGTTTATTTTATTAACACTAGATGATATGAGTCATTGCCACCCAAAATGCTTTCAAAGATCCCAAAACATCTATCACTTAGCTCTGGGGATTCTTTGTCTCGGAGAAGGAAATCCATTTGAGCATACATGAATAACACAATGTCATTGGACAGAAGCCTTGAGTTTCAGCGCCATATTCCGGTGAGATTACATTTTACCTGGGAACGAAGCTTTAGTAGTATGGACTGATCCGAAATAAATTATGCTGTCCCTCCACTGTTCATTAGGGGAAGTAGTTCCTGTCAACCAGAAAAAATCACTCCTGAATACGTTTATGTACCAGTGAATAAAACGAAAAACTGTTTTGATGATGGATTGGATACTAATCTCCAGGGATCATTACACCAGTTATGTCTGGAGATGAAGTATGCATGCGCGGATTTACTTTTGCAATACTCGTGGAACCTAGAGATCCAGAGTGGGTGTAAGACACAGTTCAGGTCCCCTCCTAAAATTAAATTATATGTGTCAAGACTGGGTAAAAGTGAAAAGAGATCACTAAAAAAACTGTACATTATCCCAGTTAGGTGCGTACACATTGGCCAGGACCACAGCCATGTTAAATAGTTTTCCTTGAATTATTACATATCGACCATTTTTATCCATCACAGTGGCCTCCGCAGCAAACTGTACATTCCTATGTATAATAACAGCAACCCCTCTACTCTTACTATTAAAATTAGAATGGTATATTTGTGTAAAGCCTCCTCTGTGAAGTTTAGCATGGTCCTTGTTCAACAAATGAGTCTCTTGTAAATATACTATGTCAGATTTCAGTTTGTTAAGGTGGGTGAATACCTGGTTCCGTTTCACTGGGTGATTTAGCCCCCGTACATTCCAACTGACCAGCCTCGTTTCGGCTCCACCTATGTTACTGAAAGCCATCGCATAAAGTTCTCAGAAATCTCAATATAGACTTTGAGTAAATAATATGCAAACATTAAGATAAAATTAAGAGTAATATTTAACATCGGGTAACCATAATAATGTAACATGACCTGCATTTAAACTTGAACTACACAGTCATTAACCCGATGCTCATGTTTAGCCAACCGACAGCATCTGGTGTATGTGCGATCGTCACTTGTCCTTACAAGTCAGGTTTTTCAAAATGAAGTCTTTAGCTTTTACCGGGTCCTTGAAGCTTGTCTCTTTTCCATCCCATGTTGTGATCCTCAAAACTGTAGGGTATCTCAGCCCAAAGCGAACCCCCTCACAGTTGCGGTGTAAAATCCTCGCCTCATTGAAAGCTGCTCGCTGCTTGCTCACCGTCTGGGTGAAATCAGGAAGGATCTGTATTCGATCGCCGTGGGCTGTAGTGACTAACTTCATTTCTATGGCTTTCTTCAGAATGTCCTCTTTTTCAGAGAAATAATGACACCTCACCACAAAGGCGCAAGGTGGTTCATTGTCGTCAGTTGGTCTGCTGCGAAGGGTGCGATGAGCTCGGTCCAAGAGTGGGGTTTTCTCGAGGTTGAGGGTCTCTTTCAAAAGACCGGCCACAAACTCAGTTATCCGTTTGCCGTGCTCTCGAGCCTCCTTTACTCCTGTAATGCGAATGTTTGAGCGGCGTGACCTCGCCTCCAGATCCTCACTCCGTTCTTTCAGTACGGCCAACTCCTTTTTCATAACAGTAAACTCCTTCTCAAGGGTAGTAATGGAGTCCGAATATCCCCCCATCGCGGACTCCAATCCGGTCACCTGTTCCTCCGCTGCTTCCACTCTTGCATTGACACGCTCCACGGCATTGCGTAACTCGGTCCGGAGCTGGTCAACTTGGCTGCAGAGTTCAGCTGATTGGGCATCAGCGTTTTCTTCGATTTTCACAATCAGGTCATCTTTGAGTGAATTAATTGCTTGGAGAACCATATAGTTGTCGCTCGCTGCGTCTTTCTTTGAAGTAGTTTGGAGTTCGACGTTAACATTACTGCTAGCAGCAGATTCTGAATCTCTGCGGTTAATCCGGCTCTTATTCATTTTGCCTCAAAAGTGGCTCAAACTGGATTCAAACCGACTGTTAAGCCCTTAATAACACGCAAAGGCAGCTTTAGGATACTAGTGCATAAAATAAGAGCTATATAAAACGAAATTTGAAGTTGCTTGTGAGGAGCTCAACAACTCTACGTCTTTACATGGCGCCGCTCCAACCGGAAGTCCTCTATGGGGTATTTTGAGCTGAAACTTCACAGACACATTCAGGGGACACCTTAGACTTATATTATATCTTGTAAAAACTGGTTCTAGGGCACCTTTAAACTGATATAATACTGAATATCAGTTTAAATATTTATATTAATTTATTTATTATAATGTAAGCCTAATAAAAAAAATGATCTCACAGGGGATTGTTAGGGCTCCTTGCCACAAAAAAAAAATCTTGAAACCTCCTGGTATAGAAAATCTGGGAAATTCATAAGCAATAAACATGTAATTTTGATGGTTTAACACTGTCTGTTGCTAATAATTGACTGTACAAAAACACATTATGGTGGTCCCAAACCATCAGTGTAACTGCTCATATTATAATTATTATAAAGAATTGAACTGTCCTGCAGGAGGACAGAAATTATTTTTTAATAGAATTTCTTGGTAAAGACTGGTACAGTTAATACAGCAATGTGAAAAAATCTCAAGTAACCTAAAATGTGCTTAATTTAGTGACTGAACTGCTTGTTTTCAAACATATGATTTAATATATCACAAAGTTACATCAAGGGTCAAATAAAATTGAAACGGCACATTAAAGTTAAATGTTACAGATGCATGATAAAACAATTTTTTTTCGTGTGTTTATGTTCATTGTACAGGTCTGATATAAAGTATGTTTTTGCGCAGGTGGCCAAAATGTCCGCTCAACAGAGAAAAGTTTTGCTCAGCGAGAAAAAAAATGAGAGGGAACATTGAACCCAGTCACTCCTGAGATGCTTTGACATCAGCACATCAGCGCTGTGCTTGAACTTGAAGTGAACAAAACTTTCTGCAGTGGTGGTGTTCACACAGTCCCCAGTTCCCTGTCCTGAGAAACCTGGCAAGATATATTCTTTGCATTAGAGGTCTGTGCGAGTGCACCTTCAGAGAACATTCAACCTTTGATCGATTTTGGAGGAGAGACGTTCTGAAACGGTCGTCAGTCAGCGGCATTCTGTTCTTGCATAGATGTTAAAAAAGATTTTGCACTATAGCTAGTAATCCAACAGTTTTTGTTTATGTAATTTTGGCTTAGTCTGTAGTTTTGAGGAACATTTTTTTAGGCTATTTAATTTAGTCTATTATTCTTTGTGACATTTTTTCTCTGACATTTTTTAGGGTGTTGACAGCATCATAGACAAATAACAAATATAAAATGTTGCATATACAAGATTTGTATTTGTTATCCCCAATCACTCTCTTTCTTTAGGGGAAGTTTAAACGCAAGATTCTGCAAACGATCTTTAGATCGTCGGCTGGGGAAGAAAATCACTATATGCGGATAGCGGGTGAACACAGAGTGAATTTTAGGTGGGAGCGGGTGCATGTGGGATAGAACCATTGCAGGAGTGGGACGAAAAAAACGGTTCCGCGCAGACCTCTACTTCAGGTCGATGTCCACAATATTATATCCATTATAAAAATCCAGCGCTAAAACAATGTCCTCATTTATCTCCAAAATCTCTCTTTCAATTTAAAAGTCTTTTGCGACTCACTGACTCATTCACTCGTAAAGTTTTGCTGCCATCTAGAGGCGTATCAATGTAACTTTCACTCAATCCATATTACGCACTGATGGACCTTTTCTCAATAGCAAATACAACATACTTATATAAAATATATTTATTGAACAACAATATTTAAATTAACAACAATAGCCATTATGACAATAGGAAATAAACACAATTGTACAATTCAGTCAAACATACAAAAGCAGTGCTCTACAGCAGTGTTCCCCAATGCCAAAAAATAAATAAAATAAATGCAACACAGTTAGTGTCACGAATACGGTCTCTGTGACTTCCTCCGATCGCCACCTGAGGGCACCCTCACCGGAGTATTAACATTTACTGGACTACATCACCCATAATCCCCCACCTGGACTGATTACACATGCACCTGATCCATATCATCCTAGACTATTTAAGACACTCACACACACACACACATTCGCAAAGTCTTGTTCTGCCTAGTCTGACATTTCTGAGCATTTTCTACCCTGTATTGATTCCTGTGTATGACCCTGGACTGTTTACTACCTCTCTGTGTTCTGCCCGCCGCCTGCCTTGTGATTCTACTGCCTGTTTACTGGATATCCTCGTCTTGCTCGCTGCCTGTCCTGATCCTCTGCCTGGTATTGATTCTGATTTCATCTTGCCTGTGATACTGTATCTGCTGTTCTCTGACCCCTGCCTGTACGACTATGATTACTGTTTAATAAAGCTGCACATGGATCCCATCGAGTCTCCCGCCTCGTTACAGAAGACTTCGCCTGACCACGATCCAGCAGCTATGCATCGTTTGTCTACCGAGCTCTCCACGCAAGCCAGCGTGTTAGCGGTCCATCAGCAGCAGCTCACCCGTCTCACCTCTGTTACTGAGGAATTAGTCAAGACGCTCCACAGTATGCGGCCTGCCCACGCCGATCCGCCATTACCCACGCCACCTGCGGCGGCGTCATCATCAGCCAGTAATCCGCGCCTCGCTTTCCTGGAGAAATATGATGGCTCTCCTTCTCGTTGCAAGGGGTTTCTTCTACAATGTTCCCTGTTCATCTCGCAACAACCAGCGCTGTATCCCACGGATGAGAGCCGTATTGCATTCATCTGTTCCTTGCTGACTGGTAAGGCCCTGGAGTGGGCAACTACCGTGTGGAACAATGGCCACACCTCCTTCTCTTCACTAGAGAGATTTCTACAGCGATTCCGGGAGATTTTCGAACACGCAGAGGGCGGAAAGGAGGCCGGTGAGCTCTTGCTCGCACTTCGTCAAGGTAAACAGACGGCCGCAGAATATGCACTCACATTCCGAACCCTGGCCGCCCAGACTGTATGGGTTGACGACACACTCAAGCTGCTTTTCCGCAAGGGCTTAAACATGGAGCTTCAGTCTGAACTGGCCTGCAGAGATGAGGGAAGATCTTTGAATGACTTTATTGATCTGGCTATAAGAATTGACAATCTGGTTAGATCCCGTCGCCCCATGCGAAATCTGGCTTCTCTGCCCATCTCGACGCCCACACCACCGACCTCTGAAGCCAAACCGATGCAGGTCGGTGTCACGCATCTGTCCCCAGCGGAAAGAGAAAGACGAATTCAGCAACGATTATGCCTCTATTGTGGACAACCTGGACACATGAGAGTGTCATGCCCCATTCGTCCCACCGGTCAAAGTTCCACGCCGGTGAGTTCAACTTCTTTTCCTCACAACATTGAATTACCAGCCGAATTGTCAGTCGGAGATAAGATTATTCAAGCACAAGCCATGATAGACTCTGGTGCAGCCGGTAATTTTATAGATGAGGAGTTCGCCACGGCCCATGACATTACTCTAACCCCTTGTGACTCTGTGCTATCAGTGGCAGCGCTAGATGGACAGCCTCTGGGGACTGGTCAAGTTCATCAAATCACCGTTGACATAACCCTGCAGATCGGATCCATCCACAAAGAAACCATACAATTCTACATCATTAAATCCCCGCTGAACCCCATTATCCTCGGTCTACCCTGGTTAAGGCGACACGACCCTCAAATCTCCTGGGCCGAGAACCAGATCACACAATGGTCAGATTATTGTCAGCAGACCTGTATCCAGTCCCTACAACGCCAACACTCTACCACGCCAGCCCAGAATCAACTACCTCCCGAGTATCAAGATCTGGCCGAAGCTTTCAGTAAGACCCGGGCCTCTCAGCTACCGCCTCACCGATCTAGTGACTGTGCCCATAGATCTGATCCCAGGAGCTGTACCACCCAAGGGACGCATCTTCCCCCTCTCACAGCCTGAATCAGAATCCATGAAAACCTACATCGAAGAAGAACTAGCCAAGGGTTTCATTCAACCATCCACCTCTCCAGCTTCAGCCGGCTTCTTCTTTGTGAAGAAAAAAGACGGGGGTCTGCGGCCCTGCATAGATTACCGTGGATTAAATGACGTCACCATCAAGTTTCGTTATCCACTGCCTCTGGTCCCCGCTGCCTTAGAACAGCTCCGTACGGCCCGCTACTTCACCAAGCTAGACCCTCGCAGTGCTTATAATCTCATTCGTATCCGGGAGGGAGATGAATGGAATACGGCTTTCTCTACCACCACCGGCCACTATGAATACCGGGTCATGCCCTTCGGCCTTTCCAACAGTCCGTCTGTCTTCCAGGCCTTCATTAACGATGTCTTCCAGGACATGCTGAATCGGTGGGTGATCGTCTACATTGATGACATACTGATCTACTCAGATAATTTCCCCGAGCACGTATGCCAGGTCCGAGCAGTTCTTCAACGTCTCATTGAACACCAACTTTATGCCAAGCTGGAGAAATGTGAGTTCCACAAAACTTCCACCTCATTCCTGTGTTACGTCATCAGCGCGGAGGGGGTTGCCATGGACGACACCAAGGTGCAAACCGTGTAAACTGGCCTCTACCCACTACAATCAAAGACCTGCAACGCTTCTTAGGATTCGCAAACTTCTACAGACGATTCATTCGAAACTTCAGTCTGATCGCTGCCCCACTTACCTCCATGCTCAAAAAGGGAAACAACAAGTTGGTTTGGTCCGCTGCCGCCTCAGACGCTTTCCACAAACTCAAAGATTTATTCACGTCAGCTCCCATTCTGCATCATCCAGATCCAGAGCACGAATTCATCGTGGAGGTCGATGCTTCAAGTACTGGCATCGGGGCCATTCTCTCCCAACGTCAGGGCAATCCTGCCAAACTCTATCCCTGCGCTTTCTATTCCCGCAAACTCACACCCACGGAACAGAACTATGATGTCGGTGACCGAGAACTCTTGGCCATGAAGGCAGCTCTGGAGCAATGGCGACACTGGCTGGAGGGGAGCAAACATCCCTTCACTGTTCTCACAGATCATCGCAACCTGGAATACTTACGCTCTGCCAGACGCCTCAATCACCGACAAGCCAGATGGGCACTGTTCTTTCCACGTTTCCAGTTTACAGTCACCTACCGGCCAGGGTCAAAGAACATCAAAGCCGATGCCCTCTCTCGCCAATTCGAATCCAGTTCTGCACCATTGTCCAACGAGCCCATTCTCCCGTCCTCGATAATTCTTGCCCCTGTCCAGTGGGACATAATGACCGAAATTACAGAGGCCCAACGGACAGATCCACCGCCAGCCGACTGCCCAGCCGATCGCACCTATGTATCTCCTCCTCTTCGTCAAAGGGTCATTCAGTGGGTACACGCATTACCCAGCGCAGGACACCCCGGAATCACAGCCACCATCCAATTGGTCAGTAATCGTTTCTGGTGGCCTTCTTTACAGTCCGATGTCATTTCATATGTGCATAGTTGCTCCGTCTGTCAGGCTACAAAGTCATCCCGTCAGCTACCTGCAGGACTATTACAACCTCTACCCATTCCGCAGCGCCCCTGGTCACACATTGCTATAGATTTCATAACAGATCTCCCCAGTTCTCAGGGACAAACCACCATACTAACAGTGATAGATCGCTTCTCCAAGGGGTGTCGATTCATACCATTACCTAAATTGCCCACAGCCTTGGAGACGGCGGAACATTTATGTAATTTCGTCTTCCGTTTCTACGGCTTGCCCGAGGATATTGTTTCCGATAGAGGGCCCCAGTTTACATCACGTCTGTGGACAGCATTCTTCCAGAGATTAAATGTGAACATCAGTCTAACCTCCGGGTACCATCCTCAGGCCAACGGACAAGCAGAGAGGGCCAATCAAGAAGTTATCCGGTTCCTACGCTCCTATTGTCATCAGAACCAAGCTGATTGGAGTCGATACCTGTTCTGGGCAGAATATGCTCAAAATTCTCTCGTGAAACCAGCCACTGGCCTTACCCCTTTCAAGTGCATCCTGGGATACCAACCGCCTCTGTTCCCCTGGTCTGGTGAACCCACAGACCTCCCGGCAGTAAATCAATGGCTTCAGAGAAGTGAAGAAGTGTGGAACGGGGCCCATGTACAGCTTCAACGAGCCGTTCGGCGTCAAAAGGAACAAGCCGACCGCTCCAGGCGCCCTCATCCTGACTACCATCCAGGACAACTGGTCTGGCTATCCACTCGGGATCTACACCTTCAGCTTCCCAGTAAAAAACTCAGCCCCAGGTACGTGGGTCCATTCAAGATCACTCGTCAGATCACCCCAGTGTCTTATCGTTTGGCTTTGCCTCCAGAATACCGTATCTCACCCACTTTCCATGTGTCTCTGCTTAAGCCCGCAGGTGGTCCGATTGGAGGGGAGGGTCTAGACGAGACCGGTGACCAGAGACCTCCTCCCCTCATTGTGGAAGGCGAGGAGGCTTATCACGTTCACGAGCTCATGGATTCCCGACGCCGGGGCGGTCGCCTACAATACCTCGTTGACTGGGAGGGGTTTGGCCCGGAGGAACGGTCCTGGGTCAATGCCAATGACATCCTAGACCCTAACCTGATAACCGAATTCCATAGGACCCATCCGGCGCGTCCGGCCCCTCGCCCTCGTGGTCGTCCTCGGCGTCGCCCGCCTCCTCGCTTTAGGAGCCGCTCGCAGGGAAGGGGCTCTGTCACGAATACGGTCTCTGTGACTTCCTCCGATCGCCACCTGAGGGCACCCTCACCGGAGTATTAACATTTACTGGTCTACATCACCCATAATCCCCCACCTGGACTGATTACACATGCACCTGATCCATATCATCCTGGACTATTTAAGACACTCACACACACACACACACATTCGCGAAGTCTTGTTCTGCCTAGTCTGACATTTCTGAGCGTTTTCTACCCTGTATTGATTCCTGTGTATGACCCTGGACTGTTTACTACCTCTGTGTTCTGCCCGCCGCCTGCCTTGTGATTCTACTGCCTGTTTACTGGATATCCTCGTCTTGCTCGCTGCCTGTCCTGATCCTCTGGTATTGATTCTGATTTCGTCTTGCTTGTGATACTGTATCTGCTGTTCTCTGACCCCTGCCTGTACGACTACGATTACTGTTTAATAAAGCTGCACATGGATCCCATCGAGTCTCCCGCCTCGTTACAGTTAGGAATATACCGTCGGTCTCAGACGGAAACCACGTATCTCTGTATTTCCTCATTTTTGTTTTATTTTATTAAAAAAAAAAAAATCTATGTTATTGGTCACCCTTTACACCTATGTGGGTTTTACAAATATTTAACGAATGAAAAGGATTGTGACACCTCGTAACTCCATTGGATCTTCAAATTGTCTGTCAGTCAAACATCATAAATCTGACCCACCTCTATCGTGAATGAACCACATGCAGATTGAAGATCTCTGCTTCTTTGCAATGCAAAGATAAATAAAGATCTGGGGCCGTATTCACAAAACATTTTATCTTACCACTAAGAGTTCTCCTAAATAGCAGTAAAAGTTCTTAGCTAAGAGTTTTCTCTTAAAACCTATTCACAAAGCTGCTGAGACAAACATTTACTAAGGAATAGACTGAAGTCTTAAGCTAAAAGTAAGGGCGGAGTTGACCTCGTTGCTATGGAGTAAACACAGTGATTGGCTGATGGGGGAGCAGTCAGCGATTTAATCATGGAAATATTGTAGAATGAGGTGTCATGTTTCCACATTAAAATAAAGGTTTTAAAATACAAATGTTGCCCTACTCAAATATTTTTTAGTAAAAATGTTTCCATAGTCAAAATAAAATACCTCTCTATCCCTCCGTCACCCTGCTCCTCTCTCTCAGCTGGGGATTTGGGGAGAGCTTTGGGTTTGGGCTAAATTTTAAGCTCGGAGCCCTTGATACCTTTGGACAGCACACCAAATACGCTTATTATGCATATAATATATAATATATATTTTTACTCTATTCAATCATTTGTAAGTTTGAACTCATGAAAACCATTGCCACAGGTAATCAGACAATATTTATTTATTAATTAAAGATTTATTTTTGGCGTCTCATCATAGATTCAGATCTATAAATCAAAATGTATTGCATTTATGAAGAAAAGGTTCAGCACCCAAGGCTCTATTGCTATTGCCTCAATGGTGTTCAGTGTCTTTGGGTGGATTAGGACTGTTTGTGATTTGGTCTTTGTGATTTAGGAGTCCTCTTGACTACACAGAGCCGGCCCGTTATATAGGCAGTATAGGCAAGTGCTAAGGGCGCAATCTCACTAGGGGGTGCCAAAGAGGCCGGATACGTGGACAGGGGCGGATCTACCGGGGTGGCACGGGGTGGCATCTGCCACCCTAAGAAAAAGCTTTGCCACCCCCAAAATGATCACAGAATAAAATATGTAAGTAGTGTTTCAAGTACTGCTTTTCAGGAGTGGCGCTTCAATATGATGTCTAAAAAAATTGCGTAACACAAAGTAATGGCAAGAAAACACGTCTTTCAATAAACTGTGCATGATGGTTGCACGCAGCGCGCCCAGTGTGCTTCATTAACAAATGACTCTTATGAACCGTTTTTTTGCGAAAAAACACAGAAAAAAAAACACAGCGCAGCCAAGTTCACTTACAGATTTTTTTCCCATATTTGTACGTGAATCGGAAAATTACTGCTTCCCGGCTAACTCAGAAGTCCTGTGAGAAATGTAGTCCCATCCGAATATGTCTGAGATTAATTTTCGTAACTTTTTGGCGAGCTGATTCAGCGACCGCCCGCTCCACTTTCATCATGGATAAAGGTATTTTTTGCCATACGACGAACCAATAACATGAAATCAATACAGAGATCCCGATCACAGAAACTAATAGCAGAGTTGGGGTAAGAATCTAAACGTATTTTAGCTTTTCTCGATTGCTAACACATTATAAGTGATTCAGTTGGCCCAGTTTCCCAAACCATTTGTTCAGTTCTCAAAACAAAGACATATTTCTCAAAACGTTTAACAATGACAACATTAGGTATCAAAACTGATGACACACACCAGTCAAAATCTGAGAGAGCTGAATGAATAATTTACAGGAGTTTTAAACTTACACAGTACCAGTAGGCTACTTTAGACGAGGGACATTTCACGTTGTACACCCTCAATGCTGGGATTGTCAACTTTCTTAGCCATTTGTTATATGCATACTGTATTTTTTGCAGCGCTGAGAAATTATTGCCTAGGGATATAGTCTTGTGTCAGAAGACAAATACACTGCTATAGTACTGTACTGTACTGTAATGAAATTTAGCCAAATGTGCAGAGGATGCTGAATTTACTTTTACTGCAATTGACAGTCTACTGTATTGTGGTGCATACCAAGTTCATACTTATTTTTCTCCTGCTTTTCATCTACTGCAAGATCAATTTATAATAGTAAAATGAAAAAGAGGTATTTTTGTTACAGTGTTATATGAATTGATCTCACTAGTGTTCACTGGGCAGTGCAGTAGTCTGTGTATTTGTTAAGTTTGTGTGTCATCTGAGGCCAAAGTTTGATTTTGTCAAACAAGAATAAGTTTTTGACTAGAACATTTTATTTTGACCTGGTTGTTTGAGGTTTGTGCAAGTTGGTCTGGATGTTTGAGGTTTGTGCAAGTTGGTGTATAGTTTTGAGATTGTGTTTATAGTTGTGAGAAAATGTTGAATTGTTTCATGAATTGTGCGTTAGCAATCAAAAAAACAATAGAGACTGAAAAGTTTGAAGGACAAATTTATGTTGGCTTGTCATAAACCCACTTCAAGTCTTGTTTAAAAAGTGTAAAAACTTTGGTCAGTTAGGCCAGAATATAGATGTTCTGGGTGATTGCTAAAGTGTTGCTAGGTGGTTGCTAGGAGATTCTGGGTGGTTGCTAGGCTCTTGCTATGCAGTTGCTGGGGTGTTGCTAGAGTATGTGGTTGATACGATGTTCTGGGTGAACACACACAGACATTCCCACATCTGTTATAACAGAAACTCAAAAATTGTAAACTTGAACTTGAAAAATTAACTTGCACTAAAATGTGATTTAAACCATCGAGTAGCCTGTGTAATATTAATAAAACTGCTCATCTCCTTTAGTGATACAAGCTCAGACTCATTTAGAAGTTTTCATATAGTGTTTACTTGGTGCCATGATGGATATTGAAATTTTGTTATTTATTAATTTCATACAGTAATAGATACTTTCTGGTAATGCAATGTTTGTGAACACAATTGTGTATGTAAGGCTATAAATCTCCAAAAACTATACATGAGCGCTTGCTTTGGTGTTGCCACCCCTTTGCCACCCTGTAAATAATTTTGCAGATTCGCCCCTTTGGATAAATCGCAATATAAATATATACAAAAAAAATCTTGCCTAGGGCGCCAAAGAGGTAGGGCCAGCACTGATGGCATTGGATTAAATTCCTTAATCTTTTTTAAACGCAAAGGAGCAACTGAGTCTAATGTGCTGGAAAAGACAGAGGCAATAGTTTCTGTTGTAACATCGAGGTCTTCTAAGCTGTCTGGTATGCTAAGGCGATGAAACTGATTAGGAAGATTATTTTATAAAGCAATCTTTAGTGGTAGAACTGAAGGTTCTACCATATTTATGGCAGGGAGGCAGTTAAGCCGCATTGACTAAATGTAGTATACACTAGACTAGATAATGATCTGAGATGTCGTCACTCTGCTGCAGAATTTCAACGGCATAAATATCGATTCCATGTGACAATATTAGATCTAAAGTATGATTACGACAATAGGCCAATTTCATATTTCCAGGTTTTTGGCTTCCGGAACGATCCACGCAGTGTAAAAGTTTTTCCGGTTACAGTGATAGATAGCCTCGATCAGAACCAGCTCGGGAATCAAAGTTGTTTTACAAATTAAATGTTATGAAAATGTTTGAACGTTCTTGGTGAATTATTGGTGAGACTACAGAGCTCCCATTAAGAGCTACATTTAATAAATAATTTGAAGTGATGGCGGTTAAACTGGTTATATTCTTCGTGTCTGTTTGGTGCGGCTGTGCATTATCGCGCTCCATGTGCTGTAAAGGCAGTGCCTGCATCTCAACGTGCATACTATACATTCTAAATAGTAGTTTATGTGACATTAGTAATATTCAGTACTATTTAGGGTGGATAGTA
This sequence comes from Culter alburnus, assembly GCA_028476615.1. Classification (NCBI taxonomy): domain Eukaryota; kingdom Metazoa; phylum Chordata; class Actinopteri; order Cypriniformes; family Xenocyprididae; genus Culter; species Culter alburnus. Next base: position 26,082 of record JAOTNS010001873.1, read on the forward strand.
TGCACATTGGGATGTATAGAGTGTTTTAGCGTCGTGCTGGGGAAATCAGCTGGCAGCTCCCTTATCACGCAAGCCTGATCCTCTGATTCATGAAACAGGACCACTCGCACCCTGGGTTTTTCTGGATATAAACACTTCAGTCTCTCACTCATATTTTCCTGTCGTCATCATCTTAAAGTGTGTATTATGCACAGTATTATTGTGCTGTTGCAACATTAATGCAAAGACTGATAGTTTTGTACAGTGTGGTGTTGGAAAATTAATTATGTCTTAGTTTAATCATTTTAATCGATCAGGATTAGTTATAACATATGCTTGAATGTGGGATGTGATGCCATATGAGATTAAAATGCTATATATTTATATATTTATATATATAAATATAATGCTTTATATTTATATATTCACGTCATCCTGAGACCCCGGCTTGGATATGTGCCCAAAGTTCCCACCACTCCCTTCCAGGACCAGGTGGTGAACTAGGTGGAGGAGGCAGGCCCAAATCTCTCTGGCGGGGCTCCATAAGTGTAATGTTTCCTCCTCAATAACACAAAAGTGGTGTTTGCATCTCCCTGCAATGCATTTAGAGCTGCAGTTTGACTATGAACACATGGGAAATATCACGATATGTAAATATGCAGAGAATGCATAAGAGCAGTTTCTCTACAGAACGACGCGATGAGTTTAACAACACAAGTTACATGGATCATAGATCATATACGGACATATATAGAAGTAAGCATGTTTCAGGTTTAGACATTTTTATAGACATATTTCATATAATCTATTAGGGGTGTAACGGTACATGTCACGGTTCGGTTCATGCAGTTAAATGATGAATACAGTCAGTCACAGGCGATCCACACTCAAATCCAAAAGGGGGCGTGCACAGTAATGCTTTTTAGCCTAACCTATTTTAACCAGCAATTACCACCAATAATCGAAATAAGCTCTGTGTTTTGTTACTTTCGATTAGAAACAAAAGTGCCATCTTTTAGATTCTCTTAATTTTTATCACACAAGTCAAACAATAAATGCCGTTTGACGCTTTTTGATGCGGCGTGACAGATCGTTGTATAGGCGCCTCAGTTCAAACGGCAGCGTGGAGCGTGAGTGAACGTGATCATCCCTTCCTCTTCACTACTACAAAATGAACATGAAGGTATGTTGAAAGATACAGTACAACTTACTGAAACATATCATATCTCGCTTAATCAGTGTTTCAACCGCGGAAAGATGTCAGTAAAAGAGTCTGTAAACAGTTTGTCATGTAGTATTGCGTTTACCTCAGAAAAGCCATTCAGTGTCAACAGCTTGTTAGTTCGCTAGAGAAATGAACTGTTTCGCTAAACATATGCCCTAAACTAGCCTATATATTAATTATATTTTACTTAACCTGTTAATGTAAGGGCTAAATAAATTCGTCATGAAAACAAGTTATGACAGTCACTGTAAATGATTATATTTCAATAACTGCCTCATGTGTAATATTTACAGTACAACCATTTTTTATTATTATTTGAGTGTTTATATCTAAAAATAAATAGCAACTGAATTGTTGTTAATTGTAACCTTTATTATAGTAATCTGCAAGTAAGGGCTTCCTAATAGTTTACAGCATTAGCAGAGATTTTAATGATAACTGAATAAATTTAAAGACAGAGACAGTCAATGTTTCGTAAAACATTGTTTAATAACAAAAAAAAACTGAAAAAAATTCTCACCCTGCTGTACCAACCCCATACCGAACCGTGACTTTAAAACCGAGGTACGTATCGAACCGTCATTTTTTTGTACCGTTACACCCCTATAATCTATTGCTCTAAGCATGAACCAGGACCATATATGCGCACATATTTGAAATATATATGTACAAATAAAGACACTGATTCAGCCTTACGTCTGATCATAATCACGTTGACATGATGAATTATTCTGATAGAAGACCATGTAGACCGAAAATTCAAAGAACAATGGATAAACATGTAACTATGCCTTTATTGTTTGTGTTAAACTGACAAGTGTCGTCTGTTCAGAGACTGTAGTGCTTGTATATGTGATGAAAATATTAGACCTTTTAAATGTTCTTCTGTGATTGTCCCTCGTTTGTTGTGTCATAGAATTATATTTTTAAAACAAATCAAGGTGCCCTCGACTCGTTATTCTGTATAATGAGTGAGTTGTAGTTCTGTGTTTTATTGGTCTCTTCCCTCACTTCCCTACACTCCCACTTTCCCTCAGCTTTACACGCCCATTTTTCTAGACTTTTTCCAGCTCTGAGGTGTGAAAGACCAGGCTAACACGGAGGTTTCATGACGGTCCGTGTATCTTTTGATCATTCGTTTTTTGAATTAATATTGTAATCAAAAAATTAAAAAATGGCACATTTTTCATTTTTTTCAAACTAAACGAAAAACAAGAATTCGGCTTGATTTTTCGTTTTTCATTCAGGGGTAGAAAATGAATAAACAACTTGAATATTTTATCTCTACATGTGGGCGGGAATGAAACGCCCCTTTCCGCTGATTGGTCAACCAAATATTAAACTGTGCCGTCATCAGTTCTTCCACAGTTCAGTGCAGCAGAATAATAGTCCTTTGCTGCGATGGATTGCAACGTTTATTGCAACTACATATAATCTCTTTTTAATTCTCTATCTCTTTCTTATCAGACAACCAGACTAATGAATGTCTTGACATAGGCTACCATATCGAGGCAGAGCCTAGAGGCTTTCTTCTGTGTGTCCATAAATTCGGCAACTTACGCGTGTTTATCTCAGAAATATTATAATCATTATACTAGTTTATCTTAGATATAATAATTTACTTAGCACCTGCACTAGCACCTACCTAATAGGCACTTTGGCACACTGCCTGTTTTATTATTGCTGACCACCTATCAAAATCTGTGTGTGTCAACACTGCGTGACTCACGCGACAGCACAGAGATATGGTGAAGCCCAGACCAGTATCAATTTAAGTCATCATACACAGATGTCATAACTTTTTGTTTTGGCAATACGCTGAGATTATTTAATTAATATTAAGTATTGGCCGGCTAACTGATGGCATACAGAACAGTTATTTTCTCTGCCAAATAAACTTCCAAAGCAAATAAAGTCACAGAACCATTGAGCGAATGTCTCGCAGTAAGTTTTCATTCCTGAATGAATGAGTCTTTGAACAACCCATTAATATAGACAGTGATTCAATAACTAATTAATATAGACAGCCTCTTGACCACTTGGCAGCATTTTAAACGAATCGACAAATGAATAAATGACTCCTTCCTTAACACAATGACTTACTGCCAACTAGTGGCAATATTACTTTCATAAACCAAGTATCATTTAATTTTGTCATTTCATATTTCTGAATAAAAATGTTGTTTAAAATATTAATCTCATTATATTATACATTTGTAATTAATGTGTAAATGTATTTACTGTAAGTAGCTACATCAGAAAGCAACTTCATGCAGATACTGATTTAATTGATAACAGCCTATAGTGTCATATTATTCTAATTTATTTGACTACATTTAAGAATTTAACATTATAGATAGCATAAATATTTAATAAGATTAGGAAAGAAATTATATATAAAGGTAAAAAAAATTATTTGGTTCATATGGGAAAGAAATTTCTGACACTGGAAGATGGCATTAAATATGAAAACCTTTCATCTCTGGTTTATTGTACAAAGTCTTATTTCAGGGTTTTATTCATATAACTCAAACTAGTTCACCTTAAAATCATTAGCCTATGTCAAATTCATACTTCACTAAAGTCATATACTGAAACATTCTGTGGGATAACGGCATTCTGATATCCATCTGTTGTATGAATAAAAATCATAATAGAACTATAATAGATGTGTTGTGAACATTAACTACAGTTACAAAGTGTCTGAGATGTGAGCAGTTGTCTTTTTTTACTCTCAACGTGGTCATAAAATGCATCATTAAGTACTCAAGTGTTACATAGTAACTATGCAGGAACTACTAGTGATCAGGACCATTATTTAAAGTGAAAAATCTTTTTGACTTTAAAATAATGGTCCAGATCACTAGTAGTTCTTGAAGATTGTCCTTTTTACTCTCAACGTGGTCATAAAAGCATCACTAATTACTCAAGTACTTAGTCATTCTTTAAGAACTACTAGTGATCTGGACCATTATTTTAAAGAGAAAAAATATGTTTTTCACTTTAAAATAATGGTCCTGATCACTAGTACTTTCCTGCATAGTGACTATGGTAACACTTGAGTAATTAATGATGCATTTTATAACTATATTCAGAGTAAAAATTATGACTGATTACGTCTCAGACACAATAATGTTCTTGACAATTTGTTTGTTAGTTAATAGTTATTAATGATGGTAATCTCATTAGGTAATTATTGATTAACTAATAAGGAACTATCTTCTAAATTTGATATTACTTACTGATTAGTTAAGCTTGTTTCTATATTAGTTAATAGTAGTAGCTGAAGTGATAATGTAGAACGTCTCAGGTTACGTATGTAACCATAGTTCCCTGAGAACAGGGAACTTCTACTCTGCGCTTAGAATCGCGCTTTGGGGAACGTCCATGTGGCCCGGTGTTTCGAAACCTCATACCAAAAACTCCAATCCTATTGGCCGGCGACAGTCATATGGCGCGACCCTGAAGTATAAAGGCGCGCCAATGGAAGCAGTCAGTATTTATCGTCTTTGAGGGACTGTTCCGCAGGCACCCTCAAGCATGGCAGGGAAGCGCAGAGTCTCGTTCCCTGTTCTCAGGGAACTATGGTTACATACGTAACCTGAGACGTTCCCTTTCGAAAGGGAACTTCTACTCTGCGCTTAGAATCGCGCTTTGGGGAACAATATACCCACGCCGCCATGCTTAGGGGAGTGCATGCCAATCCAATAATGGCTGAGACAAAGGCTCAAAACAGTCTACAGGAACTGTAGCAACTTCCCCTTCGGGTTACACCTGACTGTCAGTGACAGCATTCCCTAAGGCCATCTAGCCCCAGCTGGACCTAAAAGAGGTCTTCCTGAAGAGGGAAGACCTAAAAAGGCAGCTAAGAGCTTCTGAGATCCACACTTCCGCAGACAGAGTGATCTCTTCTAGGGAATGAGGGCGGGGAGCCCAGAAAGGGACCCCGCCCAGCCACTAGAGGGGACAGCGTCACCCTCAATGCCACCAGGGAGGCTGACCTGGTCTTATCATAAGACATGCTAGGTCTGAAGCCAACCCTGTCTAAACACAGAATCTCCAGGACACAACCTCCACTAACGGGAGCGGGTAAGAGTGACTGCAGAAAGGCAGGAGCACCCCAACTCGTGCGCAGAGACAGGCATCCCGGAGAGCAGAACTCAGCTTGAGTGCTATGGACCCTCGTATTGAGGGGAGTGTATTCCGCTCGTCTAGGATCTACTTAGTGCTTAATTAATGCACTAAGGAGGCTGTGCGCTTAAACCTGATCCATCAGGGAAGCACAAACCAGCCTATAGGCTGAAACCCAGTGGGAGGCCTGGGAAGGCCAACCACCCCAGTCAGCTTAGGGAGCTAAGCACTATTAAGTACGCAACCTAAAGGGAAGTACAGAGCTCACCTAACAGGTAGACCAGGCAATGGGCAAATACTCATGGAGGCCGAGAAAGGGGCCTACAACATGACTGATGGATATTTGAAGTAATGCAGATATTCAGAAGATGGCCCAGAGGAGCCATCCCGAACCTTGCTCTGTTCTGAGGTAAACAGAACATTTTGCCCGTTTGCACATACTACCCAACACAAACCAATGAGCAGTCTACTCTGTAAAAGCACCCTTTTACCCTAACAGCTAGAGGAGTACCACGTACGCCAATACTTTATCAAAGAAGGCCTCGAGAGGCCTGTCACCTTGATCAATGCATCAGCTCATTGCAGTGTTCTTAGGTACCAGAAAAAGGTACTAACCTACCAAAAAGGGGGTTAGATACCACCCGGACCCGTGGCCAACGGTGTGTGAAGAGATCCTCGGATCGACCAACACATCAACATGTTGAGCAAAAGGCGGCTACGGAGCCTAAAAACCTTAAACAAATGGTGTAAGTCCATTGGCCTTCACTAGGAGACTACCAGCCTACCTCAGACATCTAGGTGGCTGAGCTCTACTAGTATGTGTTGAGACAATAGTATGAAACCAAACCTCAGTAAGGTTTACTACCGTCAACCTTCGAGTTAGCCACTCAGAGCTTTAGCAACATGCTGTACTTCTCAGTGAGAAGATAACTCTTAACTGAACTCCAAATGTCACCTCAGAGGCCGAGAAGGAGGCCTACTTTAGCAAACATCTGGCATCAGTGGGTGGCTGATGCCAGATCACCGCCAAGAGCAGTGTATAATATCCTCCTCAGAGGAAATATACAACTTCCTGCTACAAACAGACCTGGAGTGGGCTGTTTGTCCATAGTCAGGAATAGCTCTGAGAGTGGTCGCAGCTAGCCAACCCGTTGGCTAAAAAAGGAGGCCTGAGGAGGGCCAATGATCTTAGCAACAGATGGCTTATGCTTTCTGTAGTCAGTTCTCTGGTCTGTGCCAATCAGTCAACTGAGAGAGGGAAAGGTTCCTCAGAGCCCACCCAATTCAGGAACAGGGGGCCGAAGCCAAACTGGCAATTATCTAAGTCACTGAAGAGCAATGTATCAAACTCCCTCGGAAGAGATACATGATAAATATCTGTACTCCTATGAAGAACAAGCCAGCGGCCTGTTTTGCATGGAGTGTGCTCATAGAGTGATTAGATACAAGGTATCCCGCACAACAAGTCAGCCAAGAAGGAGGCCTGCCATCCTGAAGACAAGTGGCGTTCGCCATTGTAAATATACTTTACTTTATACTGAACCAAACCAGTCAACTAACAGGAAAGCCTAAAAAGGGCCAACAATATAGTAACAGGTAGTTATCTAACAGCTGTGAAGTATAGGGGACTGTGCCAACAGACAACTGATAAAGAAGCTCCTCAGAGCTTCACTAAATCAGAGACAAGAGGCAACAGCCTAAATTGGAACTCTACAGACACACACTATGCCAACATAGGTCCAGAAAGAAGGCCTAAGGGGCCTACTCAATCAAGTCCACATGTGGCAATAGCTCGTGATCTAAAAGGGAACCAAGTTACCAGAGAACAGACTAAAAAGGGGAGCTACTCTGAGCTACCGCTAATACACATTCCAACAGGCAATGTCATAAGGCTTATTTGATGAAAGCCAAAACAGCCAACATGATCTGAAGGAGGCCTACAGGGCCTACGCTCCAATGCGACATGCGGCATGGCCTGTGGCAGTGTATAACATGTGAGCATAAGAACAAACCAAGCATGCTAACCTAGCCAATGCTAACTAGAAGAGGCTATGTGACAACAGGCCTACATTCTAGACTAGAAAGATTAGCCAAAAGGATGATCAAGCTCACATACAGTATTATGAAGGGAAAGGGATTTGGAACTTAAAGCGTGGTAAGAGCTTTAAACATATGTCATTCACAACGGGAATCATTACTCCCTACAGATCCTCAGATCCTCAGATCTGTACCAAGCCATAGAGAAAGACATTAAATAATTGTAGTAATGTCTACTCAAACTTGATTGTAAAACACAGCAAGTGGCCTAGAGGAGAAAATTTGTCCCTTTACTGACATAAAGTTCCAGAAAGTGGGGCCTAGCAGTAAAACTACACAACTTATCTGCCTCAGCAAGATAAGGGCCTAAACCACCTGAGATAACAGAACAGGAAGTAAAAAGATAGTCACAACCTATCTGCCACTCAACCCATGCACTACATAACCAGGGGTTAATGGGCATGTGGCCACACGACTCCCTCAGGAGGAGGCCAGGAAAACCAGAAATAAAATAATGTTGTCTTTTTCTAAAGAAACATATCCTAGCTCTAGCCTAGCCGCTAAGCTACGGGTATACAAAAAACAATAAATATCACTTTTAAATATCGCTTCTGATCCCATAGAGGGGGATGGAAGCAACATACCCAAGCATAAATTAAAGCCGCCGCCATCATATAAACTGAAGAAGTGAGTGCAACTCAAGCTATACTAACCAATAGCTGAGAAGCTTAGAAAGAACTGAACAGCGGCCATTTTGTGGCCTGCTCAGTCTAACTAAAAACAACACTCTCAGTTTTGCCCATAGAAAAAAAACCTGAATTTTACTGTCACATGTTCAGGAAAAATATATTAGGAATAGAAAGACAAGGTCAACTGTTTAATAATAATAAGCTGAGCCCTGCTTACCTTTCCCGTGGCAGTCGGACCACGATATCACCTCCTAACCAGAGTGGGAGGATAATTCAGGTTCCATCGCCAAAGAACCCTTTCCACTATCAAGCCAGACGGCGGGCCCATCATGGGCCCATGCGTCAGTCCTGACTGTTCAAGGGTGTTACTCTGAACATGTGATTTCACAAAAAGCCTCCGGGAAGGCCTGAGGAATAGAGGCGAGGGCGGATGTAGTGCGCCCCCGCCAGGAAGGTGATTGACTACCGGCGGGGCTTGTTCTGACGCCAGCTATCAATCACCTGCCTCAGATCTTGCTTCCTATTCCTCGCATCCCACCGCTTTTGCGACTTACTCCGAGGCGGAGGAGGTGCTCGAGCGGCGACACTGGATCGCTGGACCTGTCTCTGAGCCTCAGCTTGAGATGGTCCAGGGCCTCCCGGGTGTCTGGGCCCAGAATCGGATCTGAGCGGTATACAGTTTTTGTATGCTGCTGAGCGCGCCCTCGCCTCTCTGAACCTTCCCACAACCGTCTCAACGGAACCGCCAAAAAGTTCAGAGGGTGAGACCGGGACATCGAGGAGAAAGCCCTTTTCTTTCTCCCTGATGTCCGCCATGTTCAGCCACAGATGCCTTTCCGTGGCCACCATAGCCGCCATAGATCTGCCTATCGAGGCGGCCGTCTGCTTGGTGGCCCAGAAAGCAAGATCTGTGGTGCGGCGCAGCTCAGCTACCGCATCAGGGGACAAACCCTGCCCCTGATCCAGATCCTTCAGCAAGTCAGCCTGGTAAGCTTGCAACACCGCCATAGTGTGCAGAGCTGCGCCAGCCTGACCTGCTGCAGCGTACGCCCTACCGTTCAAGCGTGATGTCATCTTAAGGGGCTTGGACGGCAGGACCGGAGTTTTCAGTGACGGTGCACTGCCCGTGACGAGTTCGCAAACATCTCGTCAATAGGCGGCATCGTCACATACCCATGCTGGCGTAATCCCTCCACATCAGCGAAATTACCCCGCTGATGTGTATGAATTCTCGCTGAGTATGGGCTCTTCCATGCCTTCTCGATCTCTACGTGGAGATCCGGAAGGAATGGAAGGCTCACCAGAGTTAAAGGGTTATGATCGGAAAGAAATCGTTCGTCCAGCCTGCCGCGAACGACCTCTTTCCTCTCGTGCTCCCAGCAGAACGTTCCATAACCTCCAGTAACTCAGCGTACGCTGAACAGGGAGGCCTGGAGGAAGAAGCTGTTTCACTTGCTTCCTCCTCCTCCGCCATCACCTGCTCTTGGGGGCTAGTAGCCGGAAGAACACTCGCTCCTGGATCTGATGATGTAAGAGATAGTACATCATCATCATCCAGGATCGCGTCATCACCAGCCGCCGCCTGAGGCTGAGAGACGGTCACACCCCTCTCAAACTCGGCGGCGAGCTCCATCTGTGAACCCCATGAATGTAGTCTTCGCTCCGCCTCAGCGCGAGCGGGACCGGATCCACCAGGCACAGATGTTGATTCCCCTTCTCTCGAGAAGAGGGCCAGGCGAGAACGGAGCGTCCTCAAAGGAAAACGCTCACAGTTTACACAAACAGAGCCCTCAAGCACTGTTCGTGCGTGTTCTTCCCCCAGACAATGAACACATAGGTCGTGTGTATCCTCCGGTGTCAGAAATCTCGGACATGGATCAGCACACTTCCTAAAGTTCTTACCTTTGTCAGACATAGTGGATTGGAAGATGAATTCTTAACCAAAGAATGCAGAGTGAGGTAAACACAACAGTCCCGAAAAGACGATGCATACTGACTGCTTCAGTTGGCGCGCCTTTATACTTCCGGGTCGCACCATATGACTGTCACCGGCCAATAGGATTGGAGTTTTTGGTATGAGGTTTCGAAACACCGGGTCACGTGGACGTTCCCCAAAGCGCGATTCTAAGCGCAGAGTAGAAGTTCCCTTTCGAAAGGGAACTACTCATTAGTCCTGCATTACTTCCTGCATAGTTACTTATTAATTACGGACCATTATTCTAAAGTGTTACCCTGTGGAAGAATTGATGACGGCACAGTTTAATATTTGGTTGACTAATCAGCGAAAAAGGGGTGTTTCATTCCCGCCCACATGTTGAGATAAAATATTCAAGTTGTTTATTAATTTTCTACCCCTGAACAAAAAATGAAAAATCAAGCCGAAATCTTGTTTTTCATTTTGTTTGAAAAAATTTTTTTTTGGAAAAAAATGAAAAAGGTGCCGTTTTTTCATTTTCCGATTTCAATACTAAATCAAAAAACGAATGACCAAAAGATACATGGACCCATAACACTTTAATGAACAAATAAGTTCACACGGAATGCACTTTTCCTTTGTTTTTCTATGTAAACTCATGCTAGATGGACGTGTATATGATCGTTACGCTCATGTCTTGCATCTTTTGCAGTGTTTCATGCATAACAGCTCTTTCAGACAGGACAGCCCTCCTTCAGTTACAAAGCGATTTGCACTACGCTGCAGAGCACAGTAGGAGGAATTTTCAAAATGGTTCAAACTATTAATTAAATGAGTTTCATAGCACAACGGTGCCGTTGTTGTGTCCTGTCTGAAAGGGCCTTGACACAGCACTCTAAAAACATGGTGCTCAAGTTCAAATCAGGTCAGTGTAATTTGCGTCCATTAGTTTTTCCTTTTTTAAACTAGAAATGAAATATGGAAAATGCGTTTTCTTTGTTTTTTATTTAACACTGATGAAAAGAATTAGCAGATACAAGCTAATTTTCTTAATGCAAGATTTTTATTATAGCCTCTTGTTATCGAGTTCCCGCTTGTGGTCTCAATCCTGTCATTTTGCTTTTTACTCTGTTTTATGTGAATAAAGGCCAAAACGACATCTAAATTACTGTGACTTTTTCATCTGGCTCTGTTAGGTGTTTTATATTGTTTTATATTGAGAAATTGTTTGGGATTAGGAGTCACTTTATAGCTATGCTGTTCAAATTGAAAATATAACAACATTTGTTATGATGACAAAATTATACCCCAATATGTGATTTTCATGAAGACAAAATTCCCATACCCTTTGCCTCAGTGGAGGTTTGACATGAAATGTTTCTCGATTCTCATTGAAAGCAATGCGTTACAGCCACGTCGCTGGACATTAATGCTTTATGTGGCTTAATCCTAAACAACAACCGGGGAGAAACAATTTTCTCACACATTTTCTTGTCATCAACAGCATCTGCTAAGACAACGGCAACGTAAACAAAGAGGACGGACAATATTTTTATGTTAAGCATTTATAATGGTTTTCTATAGGTGGAAAACGCTGAACGTTGAAAGTGCGTTGCCTTCATATTCGGCCTGACCTGCTTGTCTGCACATCTTTATTGGTCATTTAATATCAGTGTCTTAATGCATTAAGCGTTTTCTTCATAACTGTGTTTTATTTTCTAGTTTTATTAATTGTGTTCATAGTGGGCTGCTTATAAGGTGTATAAAAATGAGAAATTGAAACCAGATTGTAACAGTTTTCCTGTTACTAATATAGATACCAGTAATTTTCTCCAGTGGATTTATTATTACTCACCTGAGCATTAGGGGGCGCTCTATGAGGTGTAGGGTAGGCCTATTTAAGGAGGCAAAGAAGGAGAAATGGCAGGAAGTTGGTTCTCTACCTGTAAAGAGAGGCTTGCTCATGGTGGTTGTGGCTTTTTGTTTTGTTTGTTTGTTTGTTTGTTTTGTTTGTTTTGTTTTGTTTTGTTGTTTTTTTTGTTTGTTTTTTTTAACCCTGGTTGAGGAACTTTGAAGTTCTAAGCTCATCTGTAAGTAGTTGTTTGTTTCTATTTTGGTTGAACAATTCATGTTCATAGCACATGGTTATGGTTTGTTTGTTTGTTTTGAATTTTGTTTACAGAGGGTTAGGGTTCTGAATGTGTATGGACAACTGAGAAGATTGGAACTAGGAGTTGATTTCCATTCACAACTTGACTGTTACCTGTTGTATGACAACGTTTTACTTCAAACATGGACAAAGCTCTCTGATTGAACTCTGCTGTGGATTATCTTGCCATTTAAGTACTGTTTTCTCTTAATTTTCAACAAAGACTGGGCAAAGCTTATGGTCCTAATTGATGAAATACCAAAGACTGTGCTTTATGTGGTGGACTGTATTTCTTAACCTCTGGTTCCAGCTGTTTGATGTCAGAAATTGGTGTCAGATTGAATAATGAATGTTTTGTGTGACTACGTTTAATACATTTGACTCATGAGTAAGATTGGTCTGGTTGGTCCCTTATTTTATGTAGCACTAAAGTAAAAGTTAACGGGATAGGTGTTACAAGATGTTCATTTTTCTTGTTTGTCGGTTACATCATCAATGGATATTTGCCATTCCCCCCCCCCCCCCCCCCCCCCCTTTTTTTTCAATTTTACTTTTGCTAAATTATGACTTTAGAAACAATCATTTGAATAAGTGAAATCTAACCGATTTTCTATTTTTCCATTTTTTTTGTCTTGTAATTTGCGCCGTGGGCTATACCATTAGCACGGGGGTGTGGCCGCAGACTACTACCATCTCATTGATGTAACCGTTTTATTTACACTGCATGCATGTTGAGGAGTAGTTTAAAAGACTGAACACAGAGGATGACCTTTTTCACCCAAAATGCAATCATTTTTATTATTAATATAATAGCCATCGCGAGCAGCCAGGAAAAGTGAAATCCTTGTGGCTTGCTGATTTGGCACATTGTCCAGCTTGTTTGTATTTACCTACTTATTCGTTATTACTTTATTTTATTAATATACATTATTTTTACTTGGTAGGCTACAGTACAACCATGGGATCCCAGTTCATTTTCAGAGGGATAGGCAGCAGATGGAGGGCAGCAGCGCCAAGATCCTTCATGACAATATGAAAGATAAAAAGACTACCAAGCAAAAATATACAAAAAAAAAAGGAAAAAAAAGCAGCATCATTTAAAGAAAAAATGTCAGGTTTTTAGCTCTTGTTTTATAGTAGCCTACAATATTTTATATAGGCTAGCTGTAGCGCTGCAAGTCAAGAGCAACACGATTTATTTCAGTTCATTATCGAATGCTGGATTCCTGTAGTAATGATTTGGGTACACCACAGGAAATAAAGTAATGACAAATAAGTCAATAAATAACTACAAACAAATGGCACACTTCGGACGCGTGTCCATTAAGTCCATGAGACCGTAGGGTTTCCCATTTGTCAATTTTAGGCTTCAGAAGGGTGCTCACGAGCACCCCCCTTTGCGGCCAATATGCGCCCTCGATGTGCACTTTTGCTGAGCCCTCTTCCCGACAGTCAAAGTGGCGTTATGTCACGAAAGTGCGGACTCATAGGAAGGCCGTGAATGTTTAGGGTGCCATTTGGGCCAGTGAAGCGGGGGTGAAAGCACACTTCTGATGGATAAAATAAATATGATTTCACACAAAATGTGCTTAAAATGCACAGAATAAGCATGTCTAGTGTGTTTTAAGAAGAATTGGAATATGTCAGAAAAGAAAATTAAGAATCAAAAATATTTATAGAAGATTTACCCATTTAAACTTGTTTTTAATTATTCAGTTTGGGTGAAAGGATAGTGTGTTCTAAAAAAAATAATAAAGTAAACTAGCCAGAAAATATGATATATAAACATATAGTTAGTACACAGACAGGCATATGGTCTCTGTAAAAGAATAAATGCACAAAATGTATTAACATAATTTTTTTTTTATGTGATGTTTAATCCTTACATCTACAGTACTGCAATACAATACATTGTTAGTGAGATTGTTGAGAGTATTTACATTATTGGAAAAAAAAAACGTGTATCCGCAACAGGAATCAGTTTGTCCTAATGTTTCTTGTGTATTACATGCATCTGTGCAGCGAGATGTTTCAATAAGTGGGTGGGATAATATCTACCCTGGCAAAAAATGGTAGTTACATGTGACACACCCTCCTGCAAATTACACCTATGATGAAACAAGGCTTTTACTTATTTATATTTATTTTTATGTTTACATGAATGTTGTACACCTCCCCATGTTAAAGGTGCTAAAGAGGATGTTTTGTTTTATACATTTTTGCAATATTACTTGAAACTGTCTTTACTGGGGGCGCTAGTGCGCATGTGTAGGATGTAGACGTGTTTAGCTTGTGCTCTCCACCGCAACTTATGCAAAATCACCAAACACCACGATAAAGTTATCTAAGAGTTGATATTTTTGCTCGCTCGCCTATCTTATCTGCTGAACTTCACTAATTTGAAATGTCGCGGCAAAGAAACCCTCCTGGGAAGTCCAAGACCATCGATGGATACATCAGCAGTGCTAATGCTAGCGGGGCTAGTGCTAATGACAGCCGCTCCAGCGAGCCTTCTGCTAAACCTCCGGCTACCACGTCAGATATCACGTCCATAGACAAAACTCAAATGTACGCGATTTGCAAGGAAGTGTGCAAAGAAATGTCAGAGACGATTCTGGAGAGGCTTGATGAACGTTTTGATGCCTTTGACACTAAGTTCCAGTCTGTGCTCTCCGTGCAAACTGACCTACAAAACCCCATGGTCAGTCAAGAGCAAACGACCAGTGCACTTGAAGAACGTGTGGAAGTGCTTGAGACGAAATGTGAAGATTTAACAAAGTACGCCAGCCAACTTCAAGCCAAACTGATAGATTTAGAAGCACGGTCCCGCAGACACAACATCAAAATTGTTGGTATAAAAGAAGATTCAGAAGAAGGGAGACCAACTGATTTTGTTTCCAAACTTATTCCTGAACTGCTAGGTAAACAGCACTTTCCACATCCAGTTAAAGTTGATCGTGCGCATCGCTCCCTACAGCCCAAATCAGCGACGGGCGGCAAGCCGCGCACCATCATGGCTCGCATTCATCATTTTCAGGTGAAGGAGCAGATTTTACGCCTTAGCAGGACACAATCAATGGAGTACAAGGGAAACAAAGTTCTGATCTTCCCTGATTATACTAGTGAAGTGATGGGTCAGCGCCGTGCCTTCCGAGACGTGATGAAAGCCCTGAGAGTTATTTTTTTTTAAAGTAATAATCTATAATCTATGTTTAAAACTGATATAGGTCTATAGGAGCTGCAGTCTGTTTTGTTTTTACCCATTTTAGGAATCACTGAGATTACTGCTTGTCTCCAGGACACTGGGGTCTCGCCACCTCCCAGAACATAGTTAAAACAATCCTTTAGCATTGGTGTTATTGTTTCCCTGATGGTTTTGTACCATTCTGATGGGTAC
Organism: Culter alburnus; assembly: GCA_028476615.1. Classification (NCBI taxonomy): domain Eukaryota; kingdom Metazoa; phylum Chordata; class Actinopteri; order Cypriniformes; family Xenocyprididae; genus Culter; species Culter alburnus. Next base: position 41,604 of record JAOTNS010001873.1, read on the forward strand.
CCATCTGCACCTGGCATTTTATTTGTTTTTAATCTTGATATTGCCTTATTTATCTCATCATCTGTTATCTCCTGAGTTATTATTTGTTTTGCTCTGTCCCTATAGATGGTAAGTCCAAAGATGTTAGAAAGGATGATATGACAGCTGACTCAGTTGTTGTAGGCGGAGCATATAATTTTGTGTAATACATTTCAAAGGCATTTTGTATGTCTTCCAAATTATGATACATCTCATTGGTCCTGGGGTCCCTCACTTTAAGTATAAATCTCTCAGCCTGTTGTTTCCGTATTCTCCATGCATGTAGTTTTTTAGATTTAGGGCTATTTTCCTAGAAATTTTGTTTAATTAGTTTAGCTCTCCCTCAATCAGGTCTTTAATTTGTCTCTCTTTTTCCTTTTTCTCCTGGGCTGACCACATCATGAGTTTACCTCTAATAACAGCTTTTGCAGCATCCCATAATGTACTAGGAGACACTGCTCCATTGTCATTATCGGTCATATAATCTTTAAATTCTGTCTTTATATATTTTTGACACTGAGGATCATTCAGAAGGCTAGTGTTAAGTCTCCACAAAGTCTCTTTGGGCTTGTTGTCTAAATTTAAAGTACACCCCTGCAGGGTCGTAAATGTATCTTACCCCTATATCACAATTTATAATCCTATGTCTATCTAAATTTAGCATAAAGAAATAGTCAATTCTTGAGTATGCAGAGTGAGGGTGAGAGAAAAAAGTTAATTGTTTATCATATGGGTCCAGTTCCCTCCATATGTTTATCATTCCGATTTCTTTAAGCATTTTTTTTTTTTACATATTGCGCTTCAGGTCTATATTTTTGTTCTATTTGAGGAGTCCAGGGATGGCTGTAGCTGGATGTTCCAGTCCCCTCCACAAATCAATATACCTGATGTTTCCGTAGAGATCATATTAAAAACTTTCTTGATCAGCTGTTTATCATGTCCTGGTGGTCTATGGACATTCATTAATGTAACTTCTTTGTGGTCGATAAAGCCTTTGACCATTAAGTATCGCCCTTCCTTGTCAGTAATTTGTGAGGAGAACTGGAAATTTACATTATTTGAAATTAGTATAGCTACCCCCCTCGCACTTCCTCCTTCGTAGGAGGAGTAATATAAATTTTTGAAACCCATTTTCCACAACTTTTCATGTTCAATATTCGAAAGATGTGTTTCTTGCCAAAAATTATGTCTTGTTTTTCCCTTTTTATTTCGGTGATTACTTTACTTCTTTTTATAATATTATGTAATCCGTTTACATTAAGTGTGATTATTCTGTATTTTTGATGAGGCATTTCAGTCAATATGAAAGTAAAACTAGAGGGGTAGCCCTATATCTGGAAGGAACCCCTCTAAGCGTGGACCAAAATCTCTGACTACATAAAATCAGAGCCGTCCACATAGAAAAAACAGGCATAAATTCCCGGATGTGGTCAATTTCAATTTCTCAAACTTACATGAATAGGAAAGTTCGCCCGGTCTCAAATTACCTCCTGGAAATACGGACCGATGGAGACATATGATAGGCTACACTCTTACCGGGCGGTCTATTCAAAAGTTACTCAGTTACTCATGGCGCCTTTGTTGCGTCGAAATCCCTTTAGTTTCTCCTGGATGTGTTTCATGCGTGCCTCCCGGTGACGATGTGATGTACCACCTGCCGTTTCCCAGGAAGGTTGTCTGCGTCTCGTCACGGGTGTAGCACGGTCTTCTTCAGGTCATCCATCGCTTCAGACGCGCTGTTGTAGATAACTGCCCCGGTGTCAAGAAACACTCTAAGTTTTTCTGGATGAAGAGTCTGAAAACAGAGCCCCTGTTCTTTAAGCACCTTTCTGATGGTGGAGTAAGCCTTTCTTTTCATAACTATTTTTGTTGGGTAGTCTTGCTCGAAGAACACTCTTTCTCCATTGCATTGGATGTTATTCTTTTTCCAGGCAGTGCGGAGCACCAGCTCTTTGGTTTTATACTCCAGGAAATAGACAACCATAGACCTCGAGTTAGCACCTTGCGGTGGTTTGGCTCCAAGGGATCGGTGACAGCGTTGTATAGCGAGGGTGACATCGGGGAGGGACAGCTCCACTTTAATGAATATCTCTAAGAACTCCTGTACATTGTCTCCCTCTGCCCCCTCTGGGATTCCATGGATGTGTTTGTTGTTTCTGAGTGAACGCGACTCCAAGTCTGTCAGCCGAGCTTGCAATTTGTCTTGGAGCTTCAAAGTGTGGAGAGCAACTCACTGTTTTCTGCACCCTGCTCCTCCATGTCCGCCACTCTCTGCTCCGTCTCCTCGACTCTGTCTGTTATTTCTTTTAAATCCGTAACGATAGCACTTAGCTTCTGGCTAACATCTTCCCTGAAGTCCACCAGTTCCTTCTTTAGTGGCCCCATTGTTTCGTTAAATTCTTTTTCAAGTCCAAACGGACCGCCTTTATCTTGGCAATAATGTTAGCCTGGATAGCGTCCATACCCTCGTGGTCAGCTTGCTTGCTAGCACCGTCGCCAGTATCTCCACTTTCAATCCGGGATTTATCGTCTATCTTCAGGTTTTTGTTGTGATTTTCCTTTTGTCATTCTCCTGTTTCCCCCCTCTCATGCTATAAATGACAGCTTTTCCTATCTGGATAACCAGTATTTATTTCGGGGGAGTAAGACCATCTGGGAGCTTCAAACTTATGCTGCCAACTGTGTCTGCGCCATGCCGAAAGTCCTCGTGTTTTAGTTATTAAGAAATATATGATAGAACTTTTCAGTTTCTAAGATATTTTATTGATAAATCACAGAACAGTGTTGTTCGATCTCTTCATCACTGTAAAGCTTAAACTACAGATCAAGCATTTATTCAGCTTGTCATCTCGAATGACAGTGATGTTGAATAAAGTTAATTAAAAAATGAAGCAAAGCAAGTTACTGTGCCTGTGAACACCATTGACTCAAACTAATACAACTGAACCACCAAATAGTGGGAAAATAAAAATATTTATCAAATTAACAATTCAGCATTTAATCCAGTAAAAAATGGTAAAACTGCAATTAATGCACAGCTGTCTGGAGAGTCACTCAAAACTTTTATATTTTATACCCTCAGAAAACAACTACATTTAGCAAAATTTTAAATATTCATTAGCTGAAGAAACAGTCAGGAGCTCATCTGATTTCAGATATTAATCTGAATGATAAAGTGATCAGATTATCGCACTCTCAGGAGCTCATTGTGTTGTAATTCAGTGTTCAGATCATGTCATCCTCCGTTCCTGAGGGGAGAAAACTGGAAACCCACTGTACATGTCTTTATTGTTGTTGTTTTATTTTTTTTTTTTGTTTAAATATTTCTTCTCTTCCAGACTTTATGGCTGCAATCTCTCAGATCAGCATTGTGAAATTGTGTCTTCAGCTCTACAATCCTCAAAATCTGTCCTGAGAGAGCTGGATCTGAGTTACAATGACCTACAGGACTTCGGTGTCAGCTTCATTTCTGATGGACTGAAGAGTCCAAACTGTCAGCTGCAGATCCTGAGGTATTTAAGAACATATAATGGATAAAGTACAGTCAGACAGTCACAATGTTAATGTGTGTCTGTTAGGGGTGCAACGGTTCAGATTGCTCACGGTTTGGTTTGTATCACGGTTTTAGTGTCACGGTTTCGGTACGGTACAGTATGTGTTATGTTCAGGGAAAATAGGAGTACGGTCAAATAAAAATAAAGGAACAAATAATCAAACTACAAGCAACATCACAAATAAATACAATAAAGCAAATATTCAAATAAATAAACAGTGCTTTTCTGGTTTTTCAGGTATCCAATAGTAGCTTTCATGTACAGAAAATGGATAAAGTAATCAAATGTAAAATAACACTGCATATTATCTCCACTGTATAAATGAAATAAATATTAATCATTTAGTTACAAAAGCTATTCAGTCAAGAGCAGTGAGTGATTTCTTTGTCAGGAATAGTTTTTTTCCCTTTAAGACATGCATGATCCAGTACATATACTGTTACACATGCGCTGTCTTTCTCGACTAATACACGTTCACTTAAGACATAACCAACTAGGACCAACTGTTTGCTAGGATACTCGCCAAGACGGGCATGTTGACAGTTTTTGTATGAATTTGTCGGCTGAAGTGCAAGACTTGAAAGAGAACTCGGTATTTGCTCACTGTCTGAAATAAGCGTGTGCGTGCTTCAGATGAGCGCACACAAATCTTCTCACAACGCGCGCGAGTCTCTTTCACGTCTTGCTCTTGAATGTTTAAATCAGCAAGGCTTAAATGAGTTTAGTTTAAACAGATACAGCGTGTGCTGTTCAGGTCTCACCTGCACTCGCGCGCTATTAACACCAGGGAGATGACGGCGTAAATGACTGGACATTAGAGCACGGCACTCGCATTGAACCACGTTTACAAAGAGTGACTGTTTTGTCCACGCTTTTTGATTATCGTTGTTGTAGCATTTTGGGAAGCCAGAATGCGCATCCATCGACTGAAACATACATTATCTGAACTCTGTCTGTCTGTTTTCCACGTTGCTATTTTAAACAAACCATATTAGCCTATAGATGTGTCGTCATTCGAGATGGACCGCGGTGCAAGTGCATGCCGAACCGTAAATTGAGAACGGTACGGTTGGATTTTTTACCGAGAACCGTTGCACCCCTAGTGTCTGTAGATGATTTGACTGTGTGTGTCTGTAGATGATCTGACTGTTGATGTGTGTTTTCTGCTCTCTTTCAGACTTGTTTGCTGTAATCTCACTGCTCAGTGTTGTGACAGTTTGTCTTCAGCTCTACAATCCTCAAACTCTGTCCTGAGAGAGCTGGATCTGAGTAACAATGACCTACAGGACTCTGGTGTCAACTTCATTTCTGATGGACTGAAGAGTCCAAACTGTCAGCTGCAGATCCTGAGGTATTTAAGAACATATAATGGATAAAGTACAGTCAGACGGTCACAATGTTCATGTGTGTCTGTAGATGATCAAATCGGAAGTACCAGGTTCCAAATCATCAGCACTATAAGAGACATATCCTAAAGGTTTTAGAATTCAGTATTTCTTCAACTTCAACCAACACAGTTGTTAGAACCTCTTCTGTTGCAGCTTGACTTCCTAAAGTAGCTCGAAGTGCAGCCTTGATAGATTGTATTTCCCTCTCCCACGTTCCTCCAAAATGTGGAGCATAAGGGGGATTGTAGGTGAATTTGATGATGATTCCACAACTTTTCCTGTAAGACTGGATTTAGCTGGTCAAAGGCACTTTTCAGCTCACTTTCACCCCCATGAAAATTAGTTCCTTGCTGATCACTTCATAAGGTTGTCCTCAACGAGCTACAAAGTGACGTAGCTCAGCAGTACTAAATAAACAAGTGGTTTGACAATGGAAAAGTAGTCCCCATCTCTTCTCAGTCTTGCAAACAGTCTTGATCATAAATGGCCCAAAACAGTCAATTTCTGTAGATCAGAAGGGAGGCATAAATAAATTGAGCTTAGAGGAGGGGAGATCAGGTATGGTTGGTTTACCTTTCCATTTAGCACACTCTAGACACTTGGTTCTTTCATACTTTTTTACATCCACACCAGGATGACCCAATTTGGCATCTACATCATCAATCAAAAGTTGAGTGACAGCATTTTTGGTATCAAGAAGAATTGGATTAATAGTGTCAAAGTCTATTTGTTGACTATATCGAAGTCACCCTATTACTTGAACTTCAGCAATGGAATCAAACTCAGTTGAAAGGTTATACAATCGACTACTAGATGGGGAAAAAACACTCCCACTCCTTTCAAAATCCTTTCTTTGGGTCTGTTGTAAGAGGAGAAGTTGAATTTGAGTCTTGTCATAGAAGAGTGAGCTCATTTCATGATTTATATTACTGAACATTTAAAGTCAAAGGGTTCTCTTCAGCATTAGTGAGGCCACAGAACAAAGGCTTTCTCATCTCTGCAGCATCCTCAGAGTCCTCAATCCTGTCAGGGAATCTTGGCCACTGATCTTGGTCAGAATAAAGGAAAGAAAGGCTTTGACTCCAATGGTTAAGCTTGGCTATATCAGTAAGGCTCTTGCCTCTGGTGATGTCATCAGCTGGATTGCTGTTTGTGTCAACATAGTGCCATTGTTCAGGAGTAGAGTGCTCTACACTGCAAAAAATGCTGTTCTTACTTAGAATTTTTGTCTTGTTTCCAGTCCAAATATCTATGCCAATGGGGTAAGCAAAATAATCTTAATCCAAACTGAAAACTAGTTTATATATCTTATTTTTAGTTGAAATAAGATTATTTTGCTTACCTCATTGGCAGATTATTTTGCTTGTTTTAAGGAAAGACTCATTTTGACTTATTTTTCCTAAAAACAAGAAAATAATTTTTACTTGTCAAGAAAATGCTTCTTGATCTAAGAATCTTTAGATATTTGGACTGGAAACAAGACAAAAATTCCAAGTAAGAACAGCATTTTTGCAGTGTAGGACAGGAGTCTCCTAACTTAGTCCTGGAGGGCCACTGTCCTTTTGTGTGTGTGTGTTGTGTGTGGTGTGTGTGTCATCCATATACTGTATAAAAACAGTAATTTGAATAAATGAAATCTAACCAATTTTCTGTTTTTCCGTTTTTGTTTTGTTTTGTTTTGTTTTTTGCACTGTGGGCTGTACCATTAGCATGGGGGTGTGGCCACGGACTACTATCGTTTCATTGATGTAACTGTTTTATTTACACTGCATGCTGAGTAGTTTTTAAAAAAAAATGCTTGGCGAGATCGTTTACGTCAATCTAGCATGAAAGATAAAAAGACTACCAAGTAAAAATATACTAAAAATAAAGCATAAATGTTGTTGTTTTTTTTATTATTATTTTGTTAGGTTTTAAGCACTCATTTGTAATACAATACTTGAACAGAGTTAATAACGGTGCTAGATTTAAGGGCATTTTAAGCATCTTAACTGTAGAGGCAATTCGCTGGAGATGAGGTGAATCTGATAGATCTATAGTGCTGCAAGTCAAGAGCACTATGATTCATTTATTTTTATTTTTTTCAATTATTAATTTTAGTAAATAAATACAAATACCTGGCTACTGATTTGGCACATACCCATCATTCATGAATTAAGCATTCTTTTGTCTTGATTCTTTTTTTTTTTTCCATGAATTGGCCAAATGCGCTTACATAACGATCTTAAACGATTTGGATTCGTTCGGACTACTCCATCACTGAAACATCTGAAGTTGTTTCTCGGTCAGTAACAACAATTACAGAACAAATGACACTGTTTTCAGGCATTTCACTAGTTTACTTTGATCTACGCAGTATGGCCCAGTGGATAACGAAATGAAAGCTTAAAGGAGCTGCGTTCGTTCCCAGGCCCGGATACCATTATTAAACAGCGTTGCAAGTGAGAAAATCTAGTGAGAAGCATTTCAATTTGACACACACCTTGGTTACAAACCACAAGTTACTTGATGATTAAATTAGTTTTAAATTGTATGAAACAGCCTCAACATTCCCAACAAGACTGATGAGATTCATGTCTTTGTGAAGGTGTATTTTACCCGTGTTTAGGCATTTTTTTATAACTTATCATATTATAATATAATTTGACAGTGGTAATGAGTAGCCATGTATGGTTTTACCTGTGGTTACCAAGTCTCACTGTGAGAATATTTTCATTTAAGCCTAATAGTTGATAAAATAGTTACCAATAAGACGTGCCATAGACCATTAATAACGCTACAGCGCTCTGGGTGAATATATCAAAAACCCACTCCACCCGCCGGCGGTACTGGTGATACAATCCACCCATGTGTGCTAATTATATAAATGGAAATTTTTATGTTTGTTCAAAAAATTGTGACAATTATCCATTTGTGAATTATTCCAAAAAATTTAAGTTTGAAGCCAACTTTACTTTTGGTTCATTTTGATTGTGTGAATTGTAGCGAATTAACTCAAAGGGGGAATATTTATGATTATTAATTATGATTAATTATATGTGAATCAGTTAATCTGATTAACTTGATGTATCTACATTAATATTACAATCAATTAACCTGTTCATCCAGTGAACACTCATTATTAATTGTTTATTCATTCTAAGAAATTTCCAGGTTATGGAAAGCAACATTCTTATTGTACAGTACTACCAGAACCAAACATGTATTGTGCACAAGCTTTATTCACTAACTCACAAACACAAAACTAAACTAACAAACACATAACATACACGCAGGTCACACACATACGTAGGTAAAATTGAACAATGATAGCCAGCACCCCCGCTTTTGGAAAATCCCAAGAAATGACATTCCCAAACTAAGACAGATACAGTTCATGAACCCTTTGCACTAAAAGCATAGGTAAGGTCTCATTTGAAAGCAGACACTTTGCAGTTTATGGTAAACTCATAATTAATTATTGTCACAATGAATAAAATAGTTAAAAATAGCTTCAAAGTTTTGAAAAGTTATTAGAAATTTATTTTTATGAAATATATTTATGTAAATAAAAGTGAAGTTGGCCTTGTGGCAATCTAGAAATGCACTGCAGCTAAAGCCACATGTCTGCGTCTTTAGGCCCAGGCCCAAAGGCCCACAGGCAGCCCCTGCAGTCGCTGTGTTGTCAGAGAAGTAAGAGAGCGGGAGGAGCATTGCGTACCGGCTTTAAGCTCTGGGAGAAGTCACACCCCTAAGGGTTGACCTGAACAATTAAATGGGTAGGATCTCTGAGCGGCAAAATTCCTCTATGGGGGCTTCTTATGACAGAGCGTGATTAAAATGGCTGAGTTGTTGAAGAAGAACTATTAAAGATTCTTGTAATACTGGTGTGTTACACAGGAATCAACATATCGTGTACACAAGCATTTAAATCTTCCCGATACGAACCCATAGACCCTAAACATGGCATAATTGAAGTTACCTTAAATGTATCATAAAACATGTGAATACAGTACTGAGTACAGTACAACAACATTAATAATGGATACCATTTCCTTGGGATGTGCATGTTCATTTATAGAACAGTCTGTCTATAAATTAATGCAGGAAAGTCTGTGCTCTGTAGGGAAAAATGCAGGAAAGATGCATTTTTTCTGTGTCTCTTTGTCTCTGCTTTTCCACATGGCCACACACACATACTTCAGGACAATAAAACTAAGTCAAGTCAAGTCACTTTTATTTATATAGCGCTTTTTACAATGCGGCTTGTGTCAAAGCAGCTTTACAGTGATAACTGGTGTATAATTTTGGCTACACAGCAGCTCTTAAAGAATAGTGTCAATGCAGACAGATCAAAAGCACTGTTGAATAAATGTCAAGAATACTGTTGAATATCGAATGTCAAGTGTCCCCAACTAAGCAAGCCAAAGGCGACAGCGGCAAGGAACCCAAACTCCAACAGGTGACATCAGGTGGCAAATAGGAGTTAAAATGGAGAGAAAAGGCTTAGTCGGGGGGCCAGTTCTCCTCTGGCGAACAGTGCTTTGTTACGAATCAGGTTGCTATCATAAGTCTGATAAGATCGCAACATTCAAAGTATTTTTATTTCAGTTCCATCCAGTTGAGGATCGTTTTCATTACGCCGGTATAGACGGTTTGTTGAGGAACTGTGCTACTGGCTGTCGTGTCAATGAGGCCTTCACAATGGATGATCTAGTCGACTCGATCTCTGCTGATACTTCAGGGCTGCGTTGTGGTCATGTCCAGTTGAGAATCGTATTCTTCATGTCGGTATGGACGGTTTGTTGAGGAGCTGTGCCACTGGCTGTCATGTTGATGAGGCCTTCACAGTGGATGATCTGGTTGACTCGATCTCCGCTGATACTTCAGGTCTGCGTTGTGGTCTCGTCAGGGCACTGGTCCTCGGTCTCACCTGGATACGGCCGGGATCCGGTTGACTACGGTAAACCTCGGGATAAACAGAAAGACTAATATTAGCGTAGATGCCATTCTTCTTCTGATGTAACGAGTACATCTGGTGTTTATAGGAAGTGTTCCCGGTTCCGGCTGACCTAATTTATGGTCAGCCTAATAATCCTTTAACGGATTGGAAAATATAAATTTATAAAGTGTTATGTGTATGCCAGGTTAAAAAGATGCGTTTTTAGTCTAGATTTAAACTGACAGAGTGTGTCTGCTTCCCGATCAATGCTAGGAAGATTGTTCCAGAGTTTAGGTGCCAAATAGGAGAAGGATCTACCGCCTGCGGTTGATTTTGATATTCTAGGTATTATCAGCTGGCCTGAATTCTGAGATCGCAATAAACCTGAAGGACTATAATCCTTTAAGAGCTCGCTTAGGTACTGGGGAGCTAAAACATTTAGTGCTTTGTAAGTAATTAGCAAGATTTTAAAATCTATACGATGTTTAACAGGAAGCCAATGCAGTGACGACAGAACTGGGCTAATATGGGTCATACTTCCTAGTTCTAGTAAGAACTCTAGCTGCTGCATTTTGTACGAGCTGTAGTTTATTTATCAAGCAGGAGGAACAACCACCCAGTAGAGCGTTACAGTAATCTAGTCTCGAGGTCATGAACGCATGAACTAACTGTTCTGCATTGTTCATTGAGAGCATATGTCGTAGTTTAGATATATTTTTAAGATTGCGGTTTTACAGATGCTAGTAACATGGCCTTCAAATGAAGATTGGTATCAAAGAGCACACCCAGGTTCCTAGCTGACGACGAAGACTTAACAGAGCAGCATCAAGTGTTAGACAGTATTCTAGGTTATTATGTGATGAAGTTTTTAAGAAGAGCTAAGGATGGTCTTACTCAAATGGTTGTTTCTAAAGTCAGAATTTAGCAAAAGTAAATTTGAAAAAGGGGGAGAAAATAGCAAATATCCATTGATGTAACCAAAAATCAAGACAAATGATGATTTTTTATTTTCTTGTGTTTACATTGTATGGTCTGAAAACTGAATTGTGAAGCATTACACGGACCGCTATCCATAAACTTGTTTAGAGGCATCACAAAATACATGCAACTAGGGATGTCCCGATCAGGTTTTTTTTGCCCTCGAGTCCGAGTCCGATTTGATTTTGAGTATCTGCCGATACTGAGTCCCGATCCGATACTACTATAATACATCAAAAAAAGAATAAAGAAGAGCGAAAAAAAACAGATCCAGGACGTTCCTTATTTTTTATTTAATTACAAACAGAGCACTTCTGTGAGGTAGCTTGAACAATCAAGTAATAAATAACATAAATTGTTCACTTCACTTCACTTTAGTGCAATAGTAAATATAAAAAAGGCTAATATAAAAACAAATATATTTGGTTTGATTTGGGTATGCTGCAGTCTGTGTAATAACTAAAATAATGTTTATATATCATATTTTCTGGCTAGTTTACTTTAGTTTTTTATAATACACCATACTTTAACCCAAACTGAATAATAAAAAACAAGTTTAAATGGGTAAATCTTCTATTATTTTTGATTCTTAATTTTCTTTTCTGTCATACTCAAATTCTTGTTAAAACACATTAGACATGCGTATTGTGTGCATTTTGAACACTTTTTGTGTGAAATTATATTTATTTTGTCCATCAAAAGTGTGCTTTCACTTTAATTACGCGTCAGCAGCGCAGCGTGTGTCTCAATCAGCTCCCTAGTTCAGTAGTCAGGGCACTGATCAGGGTAGCAGCCACATTCACTTTCATTATATACTGATTCACGACCTAGGGAGCTAGGGAGCTGATTGAGACACAGGGATAGACTCGGTGCCGAGACGATCGCGGCACTGCTGCTTACGCGACGCTCCTGCCTGACGCTTTACGAGCTGCTCCTGCTGCCTGTGTGAATGCATCCGTTGGTTGACATGCACGCTGAAAAAAATATGCGCTACTCGCGCGCCGCTTACGCTTGCAGTGTGAAACAGGCCTAACTCTGTGCCACCGCATCACTATAGATGTATTAAAAATAATGAGAATATATATACATATATATCCGAGTCCTGATCGGGAGGTAACGTCCGATTCCGATCGAGTCTGAAACCACATGATCGGGCCCGATTTCCGATCACGTGATCAGATCTGGACATCCCTACATGCAACTCTCTCCTAATAGAAAGTTCAACCATATGATCTTGACAGTTTCAATAGAAGTGATGGTAGGAAGTAGAGCCCTGCGCGGGACTGTTTTCTTCATCCCGCTCCCGCCCGCGCCCGCAAAACTCTGAGAATTTATTCCCGCACAGTAATAGAGATGCATTGATTTTGTGTCTTCTCCCGTCCCGCAGAAAAAAAAAACACGTATTTGTATTGATATTATTAAAGAGATTCATGGGGTTGTTTGTTTCGTTTCCCTGGCCTGCATGTAAAAAAAAAAAAAAAAAAGACAAAACACACAATACATTCAAATATAATTTCGTTTTTATCAAAAACTTTGCACATAAAATAGACTGCTTTGCAAAAAAAAATATACATAATATGATAAACTAGGCTACATGAAAAACAGCAGTTTTACAATTATTAGCCAAATGTCGCAGGTATTCTGTTTGAAAAATACAAATAAGAATAAAAACATTCAAACTTAGGCAGCCTGCTCAATAACACTGGCATCATCACGCCTCTTGACCTAATTAACAAATGGCAACGAGGGGCTGTGCTCAAAAAACAACACTAATAAATAACATAAAATAAACAACGTTAACGAATGAATTTAACAAATGAATCACTTTGCAATATTGCTGTGGAGGAAGAGAATGTTGCTGATCGACTGCGGTCCCAATCCCGTGAATGCCCTCTCTGACGGTGCACTAGATCATGCGAGAATGCTCAAAAAACGCGAATTTAAGAATTGTTTCCTGGGCGCTTGTCTTGCTTTGCTTTCATTAAAGAGCGCTTTAATTTCCTTCAACTTCATTGTTGACCGTTCTCGCCAAATTCCACCATTCCCCGCGGGTCTCCCGCAAAGTTTTCTGACCGCCCACTCCCGCCCGCAGCAAAGGTAAAACCGCCCGCTCCCGCGAGATTTGCGTTGGGTCCCGCGAGTCCCGCGGGAGCCCAAACCCAATGCAGCCCTCTAGTAGGAAGTTCACTCTCCCATGCTGCCCATGATTTTTTTAATACCTTCAGGTCACACGAGAAGCCTGATGATCCCTGCCGCATCTCCAACAGCAATGGTTATCTTTGATCTGTCCATTAATTTTCCTATTATCACTGCGAAGATGACATAAATGAAGATGACTTAACTTGATGAAAACTGGGATCTTGGATATGATTAGAAGAATCAGTAGCCTACTTGGTTCAGCACGCACTTGCATTCTGGCTTCCCCTAAACTTTGGTTAATTCAAGTGTCGTACGCTCTGTATGACCAGTCATTTTACGCCGTCATCACCCAAGTGTTGATAGCGCATGAGTGCAAGTGAGACCTGAACAGCACACATTGATATCTATGTTTAAACTAAACTCACTTAAAGGTGCACTATGTAATATTTTCTGTCTGCTAGAGGCCTATTCAAAACAAAGGTGTAGCTCGATGACGCCAAGTTTGAGCTCGGAATCTTAGGACATGTGGTCTTCACTTCAATGGCCGGTGGAAAAGAATTGAAATAGGACTCGGGAAGAAAATATGTTCATGGATGCGATTTTTAATGTTACTGTAGTATGGAGCAGTGCAGGACTGAGTGTTGTGAAGCTGAACGAGGCCGCTGGAGCGATTGCGCAACACACGCCTCACGAGCAGCAGAACTTTTATTATGTCACAGTCGCCGGCACCGCTTCCACTTTTCTGGTCATATTAGATACATTTGAGAGTGTAAATTATGTTAGAGCGTTACTCTGTGCGTTCGCTCGGCGGCTGCTGTCAGACACTGTTACACATTGCAGTAAGATAGATCGATTTTAGAATATCATATTAAATGCTGGATGATTGTGTTGATAAATGGCATGCAATTAATTTTAAAACATACTGTATGATGGAGAAAATGCTGTATTACTGTTACTAAAAATAAAGCTGCATCTGATTATGCTATGTTAGCTACTTCACAAAATAGTGTTTATCTCTGAGGCATGGTAAAGCATAGTACTCACACAAAAAAAAAAATTAGATTTAAACAATGAGACCAAATGTGTTGAGCTATATAACAATGATTCGTTTTCTGTATCTATATCAAAACAGTTGTTCCCTTGCCTATTAAAACATGTAAATATTAAACCGTCTTTGGTGTTTCCATGGTTTCTACAAAATAAAACCGGAAACCGAGGGTAACGCGGGTATGACACAATTGAAAGGCGACTCCCCACATGTCCCGGAGCCTTGGTTAAAATTGCAATTTTCTCACGATTTACAAATAGTTGCAAAGATTTGGGATATTGTAAGTACTCAAGTGAACAAAATATATAACACTGGCCTAGTGTTTTTTTTTATATTTTACTGCAAAATTCTTACATATTGCACCTTTAAGCCTTGCCAATTTAAACATTTGAGTGCAAGTCGCGAAAGAGAACTTATGTGCACGCTGAGAAGATTTCTGCACTCATCCGAAGCGCGCATGCGGAAGCACATATACAGCATGCAAATATTGAGTCTATATCAAGTCTTGTGCTTGAACGGACAAATTCACACACAAAATTATGTCAACATGCCTGTCTTGGCGGGTATCCTAGCAAGCATAGTTGTTTATGTCTTAAGTGAACTTATTCACTCAAGAAAGAAAGCATGTGTTCAACATCTGTGTACTGATCTGTGTATTATGTCTTAAAGAGACAGCAGCCCTTGCATTCCTGCTGTCTGAATGTGTTTTCAATGTTAATCAAACAACAAAAGACAAGGAAACCACTCATTGCTCATGACTGAATAGTAACTTCGTGTAATGTATGGGAGCGGGACAATGGAGTTGGAGATCCACGTACAGGCTTTATTCATAACAGGCAGTAGGTCAAACACCAGCAAACAGAAACAGGAAGGTAAGGCAAAAGAGTAGTCCAATAGACAGGCAAAGGTCAAGGCAGGCAGCAAACGATGATAAACAAGGAATCAGTCCAGGGTCAAAAACACAGGCAAGACTTTAGTGCAGCTTTTAAAGGGAACCTGATGGGAAACAGGTGTGAGACAGGTGTGTGAAATCAGTGCCTAGCAATGAAAAAGTCTTAATGGTGAAATAGAGACCTCTGGTGGAGAGTGAAAGGAAGCAGCAGTTGGCGGAAACTTTACATAAATTACAATAATCCACCCTGCTGGTGATGAAAGCAAGTTTTTGAGTGGAGACAAAGCATCTAATTCTTGCAATATTTTTGAGATGATAATATGCTGATTTAGTTGTTGTCTTTACATGGCTACTGAAACTCAGGTCTGACTCTAAAATCACACCAAGATTCCTGACTTGATTTTTAGTTGTTTGACCCCTAGAGTGAAGGTAAGCGTTCACTTTGAGAACTTCATTTTGTTTCCAAATGCAATGACTGCAGTATTGTCTTTGCTTAAGAGAAGGAAGTTTGACACATCCAATTTTTAATTTCATCAATGCATTGGCACTGTAGTCAATGGGCTGTAGTCGTTAGGTGATAGGGCAAGCCAGGTAAATCTAGGTGTCATCTGCATAGCTATGATATGCAACCAGTTATCACTGTAAAGCTGCTTTGACATGATCTGCATTGTAAAAAGCACTAAATAAATAAAGGTGACTTGACTTGACATTTATTTATATAGTGGAAGATAGATAGATTGTGTAAAAGCAGTTTTACAGTGATAACTGGTATATAATTTTGGCTGCACAGTAGCTCTTAAAGAAAATGGTGTCACTGTCCAGCTTTAAAAAAATCAGTATTGATTCATTCTGTTGTAAGAATCAATAGTTATTAATTTAGTTTGTTTACTCCAGTGCTGATATAGATAAATTGTGATCTCATCATCCAGCTCAGTTCAGTTCGCATACAATGGTGTCAATGCAGGCAGATCAAAGCATTGTTGAATATCAAATGTCAAGTGTCCCCAACTAAGAAAGCCAAAGGTGACGGCGGCAAGGGAAATGGCGGCAAACTCCAACAAGTGACATCTGGTGGCAAACAGGTGTTTAAATGGAGAGAAGAAAAAAACCTTGGGAGAAACCAGGCTCAGTCGGGGGGCCAGTTCTCCTTGGGCCAACAGCGAACAGTGCATGATTATGATTCAGGCAGCTTTCATAAGTCAGATTTGGATCGCAACAGCCAAAGAAGTATGTTGTGATCGACAGTGTCAAACGCAGCACTGAGGTCGAGTAGTACTAGCACTGATATTTTACCTGTATTGGTGTTTACGTGAATATCATTTATTAATTTTTATGAGTGCTGTCTCTGTGCTGTGGTCAGAAACCAGATTGAAAGTTGTCGAAGTGTCCATTTAAGCTTAAGAATTTGTTCAGCTGATTGAAAACAACTTTTTCAATGATCTTGCCTATGAAAGGAAGATTTGAGATTCGTCTGTAGTACCTCAATAAGGTGTTATCCAGATTGCTTTTTTTCAGCGGGGGCTTAACATCTGAAGTTTTCAGGGAGTTTGGAAAAGTCCAAGAAAGAAGTGAGGCGTTTACCACTTCTAGGATATCTGCTTCTAAACAGTTAAACACACTCTTCAAAAAAGGTGTGGGAAGTGTGTCAAGGGCGCAGGTTTTAAAGTGCTGCACTGTTTCTTCCAAAATTTTACCATCAATTGCTTTGAAATCAGACATAAAAGCTACT
This sequence comes from Culter alburnus, assembly GCA_028476615.1. Lineage (NCBI taxonomy): Eukaryota > Metazoa > Chordata > Actinopteri > Cypriniformes > Xenocyprididae > Culter > Culter alburnus. The sequence goes on from JAOTNS010001873.1 coordinate 58,271, forward strand.
TTCTGAGGTTGTAATCTGATTTGTTTTACCCCAGTGCAACTCAAGGATGTGTTGATCACCTTTCTTATATTACTGATTTTCTCAGAGATAAAGGAAGCAAACTCACAGCATTTGCTGTCTGAGAGCATTTCACTGGGAATCTGATTTGGGGGGTTTGTTAGTCTCTCTACAGTAGCAAAAAGAGTGCGGGTGTCACAGTAGAAGGGGCAAGGGAGACCATATTAGGTGAGTATGGTGCAGATAAATGCTGGCTACTTGCTTCAGATCACCAAGAACTTCCTGAAGAGCACATTCAAATAATGACAAATGCAAAACCAGCTGCAACGCGTAGGTGTGCAGTCTGTATGTATCACCTGTTTTTAAGAAATAGCCAAGATGAAATAAAGGCTTTTTAACATTATTTTTTGACTTGATTCGAGTGCCTTGGATTACCCACAAGTCTACAACTTTACTATTTATCTGCTTCACACTTTGGACCAATTCCATAACAAACTCAGAAGGTTCAGAATAACTAGGAAGTGTCCTCTCATAGTCCATTTGTAGTGTCTGTAGATGATCTGACTGTTGTGTGTCTGTAGATGATCTGACTGTTGTGTGTGTAGATCTGTGTGTGTGTGTCTGTAGATGATCTGACTGTGTGTGTGTCTGTAGATGATCTGACTGTGTGTGTGTGTGTGTATGTTGCTGTTGGTGTCTGTAGATGATCTGACTGTGTGTGTTGTATCTGACTGTGTGTGTGTGTGTCTGTGTCTGTAGATGATCTGACTGGTGTGTGTAGATGATCTGTAGATCGTTGTGTGTCTGTAGTCGATCTGATGTTTGCTAGATTGTTGTTGTGTGTCTGTAGATGATCTGAGCGATGAGATGATCGACTGTGTGTTGCTGTAGATGATGATGTGTGTGTTGTAGATGATCTGACGTGTGTGTGTGTGTCTGTTGTGTGTCTGTAGATGACTGGTTGTGTTGTGTGGTAGATGATTGACTGTTGTATGTAGATGATCTGACTGTGTGGGTTGTAGAGGATGTGTGTCTGTAGATTGACTGTTCTGTAGATGATCTGATTGTGTGTCTGTAGATGATCTGACTGTGTGTGTTGTAGATGTCTGACGTGTGTCTGTCTGTAGATATCTGACTGTGTGTCTGTAGATGATTGATGTGCTGTGTCTGTTGTGTGTCTGTAGATGATCTGAGTGTGGTCTGTCTGGTGTGTGTGTCTGTCTGTAGAGATCTGACTGTGTGTGTCTGTAGATGATCTGACTGTGTGGGTGTTGTGTGTCTGTAGATGGGTGGTGCTGTAGATGATCTGAGATGATCTGACTGTGTGTGTCTTGCAGTGTGTCGTGAGATCTGACTGTGTGTGTCTGTTGAGATGACACTGTTGTGTGTTGTACTAGATATGTTGTGTGTCGTAGAGATCACTGCTGTAGAGGATGACTGAGTCTGAAAACTGACTCTGGACTCTTTCAGCTTTCAAACCCCTCACACCTGAGAGCTGGATCTGAGCACAACACCAGGGACAATCAGGAGTGCAGCTGCTCATCCACAAACTGGAGGATCCAAACTATAAAACTTCAGTACTCAAGTATGTCAACACTAATAATGACATACTGAATTGGTGTGAATAATGAGATCGACATTAATGTGTGTTTGTGGTTTATAGTGGGATCATGGAGGAGAGGTCATGATGACAGCAGGACTCGAAAGTGTAGGTCACATATACAAACACCACACACTCTCTCTCTCTTCTCTCACATACAAACAACACCACACACACACACACACACACTCTCTCAATTCAATTTTTTTTTCAATTTCAAATGAGCTTATAGCATGACACTGTGAATACAGCATTAAACATATTATATGTAAATAAAAAATAAAACAAACATATGTATACATCATGTTATATGTAGCATAGTAAATAATCCATCTAAGCAAATAAAAAATAAAGCATTCTTCTGAGTTATCCATCTAATGTTGTGAAGGCTAACACATACAGGTGCTGGTCATATGAAAAAGTTCATTTTTATGTAAATTGTTTAAAAAATGAAACTTCATTTATACTAGATCCACATGTAAAGTAAAACATTTCAAAAGTTTTTTTTTTTTTTTTTAAATTTGTTGATAGAGCGTACAGCTAATGAAGTCCAAAGCCAGTATCTCAAAATTAGAATATTACATTTTGATTTTCATTAAATGACCATCCCTACAGTATAAATTCCGGGTATCTCTTGTTTTTGAAACCACCCTACTGGGGAAGACTTGCTGACTTGGCATGTTCCAGGAGACAATCATGACACCCCACAAAGAGAGGAAGTAACAGATGGTCATTACTGAAGTGGTGGCGTTTACAGAGTGATGTATCAAAGCATATTAAATGCAAAGTTGACTAGAAGTAAGATTGGTTAGGCAAAGGTGCAAAGCAACAGGGATGACCACAAGCTTGAGAATACTGTCAAGTAAAGCCTTCAGACACTTGGGAGAGCTTCACAATGAGTAGAATGAAGCCGGAGTCAGCGATCAGTCACCACACTCAGACATCTTCAGGAAAAAGGACTACAAGCCACTTCTGAAAAAGAAACAACGTCAGAAGCATTTAACCTGAGCTAAAGAGAAAATAACTGGACCGTGAACAGTGGTCGAAAGTCCTTTTTTCAGATAAAGTAAATTTGCATTTCATGTTGAAATCATGGTCCCAGAGTCTGAAGGAAGACTGGAGAGGCACAGAATCCACTGCTTGAAGTCTAGTGGGAAGTTCTGAAGTTAGTAATGATTTGGGGGGCCGTGACATCTGCTGGTTTGGTCCATTGTGTTTTATCAAGTGCAAAGTCAATGCAGCCATCTTCCAGGAGATTGGGAGCACTTTATGCTTCCATCTGCTGACAAGCTTTATGGAGATGCGATTTCCTTTTCCAGCAGGACTTAGCACCTGCCCACAGTGCAAAACCACTTCCAAGTGGTTGCTGACCAGATATTACTGTGTTTTATTGGCCAGCCAACATGCCGGACCCTGAATCTATGGATATTTTAAGAGAAAGATGAGAAACAGTCGATCCAATAAATACAGATATCTGAAAGGCAATAGTGCCTCAGCAGTGCCACAGGCTGATCACTCCATGCCACACTTCACTGATGCTGTAATTGTCCTAGGAGCAGTCATTTGCTGTAATATGTGCTGCCGACCAAGTATTGATTGTACAAATGAACAGCTTTAAAGAACTTGAACTTTTCTGTTTTGAAATCCATTTTTTGATTGATCTTAGAAATATTCTAATATTTGAGATACTGGATTTGGACTTTCATGAGCTGTACGCTCTATCATAAAAAAAAAAAAAAAAAAAACCTTTGAAATGTTTACTTTACATGTAGGGAATCTAGAATATATGAAAGTTTCATTTTAAAAAATATTAACAATAAAAAAATGAACTTTTCACGATATTCTAATTATCGACCAGCACCTGTATTTTTGCAGCTAGTGTAGCTGTGTTATCATTTTCACCAAGTTATAAAGGGCATTTCTCAGTATCACTCAGTTCAAGAAGATGGAATCAGTGTTTCAAGGTAGGGAAATGTTTCTCTCATTGTGATATTTAGGACAGAGAGTAGATAGTCTCTCACTCACACACACACACACAAACACGCATTGCTATCTTAGTGGGGACTCTCATAGGTAATGGTTTTTACTACTGTACAAACTGTATATTCTCTCCCCTACACTACCCTATCCCTAAACCTAACCATCACAGGAACATTTTGCATTTTTACATTTTCAGAAAAACATCTTTTAGTATGTTTATTAATCCATTTCCCTCGTGGGGACCGCTGGCTGGACCCACAATGTAGGTGATCTCAGGTTTTTTTACATCGTGGGCCATTTGGTCCCCACGATGTAATATAAACAAGAACACCACACACACAACACACACACACACACCACACACACTCTCTTCTCTCTCTCTTTCTCACACTCACATACACAATCTCTCTCTCTGTGCAGGCTGGAAAGTGGTAGTGTGGGAGGGTGATCACAGTGAGAGGGAAATGAGAGGATTTTTTTTTTAAATATTCTATTGGGAGATGTTAGTGTATTCGTAAGTTTAATTTGATTTCAGTTTATTTTGACATATTATCAAATCTTTTTGTGTATAATAGCTAGGGCTGACACGATATTAGATTTTTTTTCACACTACGGTTATTGTGGCCAAAAGATTTCACAATATCGATATATCGCGATATTTATAGAATCCTGTGGGGGAAAAATTATCAGTCTAAATAATTTTTACTTTGTTTTAGTTTTTCTCTTCAGGGTTGCTGCACATTTTTTAAGGTCAAATTTAAGACCTTTTAAGACCTGAAGAAATAAAATAATACTAGCCTATACATTATGGCTGTTACCAATCAATGAAATCATTATCAACAAAAATCCATCTTTGCAATACAGAGGTGACACAGAATGAAATGACATTAATATATTACACAGCATTTACAATTTGTCTACATAAATTAATCAGTATTTAAATATGGATTTTTTTTCTAACTTTAACTTTTTAAATGTACCTTAATATGAAAGTAAAACTAAACAGCCAGTAGGTGGCAGCAAGTCACTGTCTTAATGATGAGTGAGTCAACCGATTTGTTCAAATGACTGATTCATTCAGGAACGAAGCTCAGATTCATTCTTCTAAACACGGATTCAGTCAGTATAACAAAAACATTTCTGTTGCACGGGGCTCTGTTCTGCTGTTAATTTTGAAATTTTGTTGGCGAAATAAAGGGGAAAAAAACAATATTAACAATACTGTGTCTAAAAATGTAACTCACATGTTCATTTAACAATAAGTTTAAAGAACATTGCATTTGTGCTGATTTGGGGAAAACGGCACTCTTGCTCATGTGATATTCTAATAAACTACATCTTATAATATGATATAATGAGCAAAAAATTGCTCATCAGACGTCTGGGCAAAAAATGCCCGTGTATCTTGAATTTGAGGGCATATAACTGCATGCATAGCTATATCACGCTGAGTAAGATGAGTAAAGAAAACGCAGTAGGCTACTTATTAAAAGAATCACTCTTTATTTAAATATATGAACACCGAAAATCGCTGTTAACAGGTTAATATATCATTTCTCATTCCATGACTAGTAAAATAATTGCAACATATCTCTGTAAAATGGCGTAATCTGCAGGGTGATGGACACGGAGGTGGGTTAAGAGGTTTTCTTCGCACTGACAATCTGCATTGTAAAAAGAGCTATATAAATAAAGGTGACTTGACTTGACTGACTGTAGCTAGGCAAATCCTGCGGATTGGGCTGTCTAAGGATCCGAAAAACTCCCATACTGTCGAGCTTACTTTACTTTTTTTTTGGGTGTGGACAGAGCCTCTCACTCTCCCGCTTGGAATAGCTGCGCGCGCTGTGTCTTCTTCTTGTTTGACAGATGTCAGCGTTAAGGTGCAATACTACCACCTGAGAGCTCAACCAGGTACTGGCGCTGGAGTATTTACATGTCATGATATCATAAGCATCCTATTCATTTTAAATATTGTGGTTATCACAAATACCGGTATATTGTCACACCCTAAATTAACACAATAACGATATTTCATGCTTTGAATATCACAATTATCGTCAATACTGGTATATCGCGACACCCCTAATAATAGCCTAGTATTGTCGTGGGAGGGATGGAGATGGTGTCACATGTGAGTGTGCAGGTGTCATCTCTGTCACTCCGTCACAACATCAGGTGTGTCTCATGAATGCTGGAGAGTCCGTGGAAGATGTGCTGTTGGAGGTGGCCGAACGTGTGGGACATGACAATATTGTTTCTGTGTCCTGAATGAACAAAGCGGTGGTGGTTTTTATCAAGGATAAACAACTAGATGTGCTGTCATTTAGGTGACAAGAATTTATGAATATTAAACTCGCGGACTCTTAATGTGTCATTTCAATGCATGAAGAGAAATTGTATATGTTATATGTGAGCACAGGTGAGATGAGGTTTTTTTGAATGTGGTGCTGTCGGGCACATAAGGTTATCTTGTTGTATTAGAGCTGAGGCAGGCCTGAGTGAAATCAAAAGTGAAGTGCAAGTGAATCCACATGAAAATAAAGTGATTAATACTGAGAATGCAAGGAATGATGAAGAGATTCCTACTGAGAGTGTAAGGAAAGAAAAGGAGTTGACTTGAGAATGAGCGAATGGTTGAAGGAGATGCTGAAGTGCAGATCTCTGAAATAATTATGTTATGGGGATGGAAGGCCAGAGAAGCAGGATTGTGTAGTGACAGAATCGGAAGCACTGAAGATCAGAATCGTGTCAGAAAGGTAAATTCATGTTGGCCTAGAGAAAACTACTATCTACTATCTGTCAGATATTTGCCAGGTTGTGATCAGGTTTACTCTAAATGAGATGAATTATTTTTGGATGAGACTTTAGGAAAGGTTGCTGATGTGAGGAATTTTCTTCCAGAGTAAAGAGATTTTAATTTCAGTTCCACAAAAGGAGGGTAGGAGAAGATAAATCGAGTATGTGAAAGAGGTTTAGATTAAAAACACACACAGTTGTTTGACTATATTACTGAGCTCATCTCATAGACTTATTGGTTTTCTATAGGTTAATGATATATTTATGCTCCAAACAAACATCACAGAAAAACACTAGATTTACAGAGAAAAACATACTGATATAATTCAGATACAATAAAAACGCCACACTCTCATCCACACTAGAGTTTAAGTGTTTTTCCAAAGCTTCTCATTCACACTGAAACATCAGAAACGTTAAATTCACTTTACTGCACATGTGTGAAACAATAAATCTCACTGAGATCATACAGATGATCAGACATAATAAAGTTTTCACACTATTCTTCTGGCAGGATCATTTTATTTATCAGAATATCTCAGCATTCACTGATGTGTCCTGGTCACTCTCACTCAACATATGTTTGGTGAGTGAACAAAATACTGTATCTTTAGCAACAGTGTGAAAGTGAACAGCTCATAACAGGCACAATACCGGCTTAAACACAGATATCTGTCGGTACAGTACGCGTCACATGACTAAACATGCGTTAGTGTCTTCAAATACACACAGTCACAACACGAAAACAGCTTTATCAAATTATCCACTTGTGACCAAACACCATCTCAGTGTGGACAGAAGGACAAAACAGAGAAAAAGATGCATTTCAAATGAAAACATATTAGTGTGGACAAGACCTATGGCTTCAAATCAAAGATATATGTCCAGAGCAGAAACATGACAAGAAGAATATAGATTATTTTGTAATGTTTTAAATTCTTATCTTATTTAGTCAATTAATTAATTAAAAATCATTGGTGTTTCAGTGGTGGCTGGTCAATAGAGTCCACCCCCCTGTCAGCATGTCTCCAAAAAAGAGTGCTGTTTACACAGGATGTCCATTTATAATAAAGTACTGGACTTAAAAGTAACAAAAATAGTCTCTTTTCCTTATTTTAAACCCCTTAAAGGGGTGGTTCATTGCGATTTCACTTTTTTAACTTTAGTTAGTATGTAATGTTGCTGCTTGAGCATAAACAGTATCTGCAAAGTTACAGCACTGAAAGTTCAATGCAAAGGGAGATATTGTCTTTTAAAGTTATGGCAGTTTAATGCCTACAAAACAACCGGTTTCGACTACAACGGGTTGGTAACATCATAAATCCTGCAAAACACGCCCATGGGAACATGCAACAAAGTGGGCGAGGCCATGTTGCAGCATGTGGAAGTGGAAGAGTTGTGTACACCGGACGCGAGCGGTGCAAAGACGTGTCAAAAGATAATATAACCCATTATAATCAGTGATATTTTCTACACTGGATGCAGCGCTGAAGACAGCTTCCAGAATCTACACGAGTTTAATGCTGGATTTGCACAAAGGCTATTACTGAAAGAAGCAGTTCCCACTTTAAAAGCAGAAGCTGCTGTTTATTAGCTTCAAACTCTAAGTACGTTTTATTTTTGTAATATTACCTATCTTTTAAACATGTATTCTGTTGCTATTTTTTGGTTGCATCAAGGACGTAAACAAAGACCAACTCGTTTTTGCTTCGCTAGCCAGTTAGATAAATTCTAGTGCATACTTCAACAAACACCAACAAACGTCTATGTTCATAGACAAACAGTTGTTCATGCTGTAAATTAAACGCTACCTTTACAAAAATGCGACTACTCAGTCATGTATTCGGCTACAGTAAATCAGGATAAAACCGTATAGAAAGCTAACAACAGCAGTGACGCATATCTAAACACTTTGACACAAATACTAAATTAAATACCATTCATAAACATCCTTTAAAAGCTGCGATTGCAGAGAGCTTGACCCTCTTCGTCTGGGTCTTATTTGGGCTCAATTTGATATAGCATATAGACGCCATTATTTACATTTCCACTGAAGCACATGTAACCGGTAACAACTAAAATGGTAAGGGCCGTGGCGTTCCCGGACGCTTCAGCGAATCACGATGGCTCTGGATACACTGGGCCTGCTACCAATCTGAGCACATTGCGTATTTTGGAGGGAGCAGCTTCATAGAAGCAGGAGCATATGACAGTGGAAACAGAGGTGTAGAATAAAGGTAAAATATATGAAAAATACGGCTTTTTTTAAAAAACAAAGCATTAAGACATGTTAAACTGCACCCCAAAAACACTGAACCACCCCTTTAAATTGAATAACTTAAAAGCTGTAAGCTGTTGAACATGAACAAATAAACAATAAAATGTTAACTTAATCAATAAAAATATTAATAAATAGCACCTTTGCTTTTTGGACACTCTAACTGGACAAGAACCTTTAAGGTGGCGGCTGGTATTTTTAAGTGTGTCTCCTTTGTCCTTCATGGCTAGCTCGTACTGTATTTCTTGGTAATGTTTGAGGTTGTTGTAGAAAATGGTGGTGTTACTTACAGTGCTGATGATGCCAAAGCACTTACACCGTGTCCTAACCCGACACGACATGTGATTATCTTTTCTATGTTAATCAGAGTTTTTGTCCTAACTAGCCATGACGCGACACACGATGACTCATAGAAACAATTTTTCTGTGACGTCGCGGCTTGAACAACAACATAAAGTATGACAATAATTATCAGAATAGAAGAATATCATTTTGTGAGTCTTCAATAGCCGTACTGAAACAATGGACAATTCACCTCAGATCTTCAAAACTGTCAACTCATTGTGAACAGACAAGTGAATTGTATGACAGAAATTGTTTCAGTAACTCAATATGTATTTTTAATAATGTCAATATGGTGTAATATTAATGAATTTTATTAAAAATGTTGCTAATCTGTTTAGGTCTGCCTCTGTGTTACACACTGAACGCCGTAAATGAGGAAGAGAGAGAGGAGAGAAATTATCGGGATTTATGATCATTCGCTAATCTCTGGCCTGATTGGTGAATTAATAGTGTTTTGTTTTACACTGTGTGAGTGTGCTCAATTAATTTGACTGACATATCTACCTGGATTGTTGTAAAGTAAATAAGTGAACACGTGAACGCAGCGTGATCTGAATACAGGGAAATACAAGCAAGTGAATCGATGTCAGGTAGAAAGACGTCAAGGTCGCATTTATGTATGAATCGAGATTGTGATTTTTTTTTTTTTTTTTTTTTTTCTCTTCTCGATTAATCGGGCAGCACTGGGTGATTTCTCTGTCTCTGCTAAAGTCAGGACTAGGGTTGGGTATTAAGAACCAGTTCCATTTTAGAACCGGTTCCAAATTTTAAAGAACCAGGGATTCGATACGATGCGTACATTTCGATTCTGTTTATCGATTCCTGACTTTTTTCAGTCAGTCTCGCACGGCGAACGGCAGTGGGCATTTTGTATCTATCTGCTAGGACCTGTGACAAGGACCTTATCTCATCACGCACGTGTGCAGTTCATTACAATCGGCACTGACTTTTGCTTCAACACGGCCTTAATCTGAAGGAATGCACCTTGTTTGGGGCCGTGTGTCGCGTATAAAAACGCAAGGAAAGCGTGGCCGCGCCACCCCTTTCCAAAGTGTTTGTGCTCACGTGGCTTCTGTCGTTGCTATGCAACCATGAACTGCGCTCTCCAAGATGAATAGGAAGTATCAGCAAAGGTTTAATTGATTTCTAGCCCTTGCATTAGCTTGACTACTAGATATATTTATGGAGATGATGAATTAAAACCTGCCCTGTACAGCTAAGAGCTTTCAATGTTGTTACGGGAAGGCCGAAGCTGATCGGTTGGTTCTTGTCACATGCGGTGCAATTGCATGCAAAAGACACGATATGTGAACGGCCCCTAACTCTCCCAGCCGCGAGTCCTGCTACAAAGCACCAGATACAGCTATTATTAGCAATAGCAGCATCTCACACTCGGGTACAAAACACAGATGAAGAGACATTTGCACTTGAATTAGAGCACATAATTCTGGATAAACTGACAATCAGTTTTGTTTACTTTATTTTTTTAAATAGTGATCTCTAGGGCTGGGTAAACAATATCAATTTCTCATTTTTACGAACCAATATCGATTCTTAAATCCCAAGAATTGATTAGTCTAGTCTGTTCTTAGTTGATGAATGAACAGAACATGTATATCCAATTAACATCCAATAAATCGTTTTTATAATAAAATTGTTTTTTGTAAATCTTCATATAGCCTAAAATGGTCTGAATCAATAGTGGTCTGAATCAATAGTGTCTTTTCAACAGCTTTCACTGGATTAGTGAGGACATTTGTGAATCTGGAGGACATTTTGTCAAAGCTGTAAACACAAACACACATCTTCACTGTTGTTGTTCTTGATGTTTCTCTCTTCTTGTGTTCAGATGCCTGTGATCTCACACTGGATCCAAACACAGCACACCCTCGACTCGTTCTGTCTGATGGGAACAGGAAGGTGACGCATGTGTATAAGGATCAGCCGTATCCTGATCATCCAGAGAGATTTGATGCGTTTGATTCTTGGCAGGTTCTGTGTAGAGAGAGACTGACTGGACGCTGTTACTGGGAGGCTGAATGGAGAGCGAGATAGGTGCTGGAATATCAGTGGCATATGAAGGAATCAGCAGGAAAGGAAGGAGTGATGACTGTGTGTTTGGATGGAATGACAAATCCTGGTGTCTGACCGAACCTAATAGAGGATACGCTGTCTGTCACAATAATATAGACAATCTTATACCTCCTAACCGTCTATCCTCTAAGAGAGTAGGAGTGTATGTGGACGTGTCGGCCGGCACTCTGTCCTTCTACAGCGTCTCTGACACACACACACTCACACACTTACACACACTCAACACCACATTCACTGAACCCCTCTGTGCTGGATTTACGGTTTATTGCTCAGTGTCTCTGTGTGATATTAAAGGATAGAGAGACACTCTGTAAATCCTCTTTCTGATCTTCCCACACACTCATCAAATCTCACTTCACTACATTTGTATTAATTCATTTTTAATTCATGTTTTTCATTGTCATCTAGAAGTTACACATCTAGATCAGACACACACACTGTTCTGAATCTGTAATAAACAGTAATTAATTTTGTTGCTTTAATATTCATATTGTAAATTGTTCATCAGATTGAATAAAAGCACATTTGAGACTCATTTAATCCTGAACTGGTTTGTGAATGACTGATGTGAACTGATGACAGTATGAATGATCATGAATGTGATTCATCAGCAGAATGAAGAAATCCCGTCGTCTCCTGAAAGTGTGAAGAAAGAGAGAGAGAGAGAGAGAGAGAGAGAGAAAGTGAAAGTGCAGAAACAGCTGTTTAACGTTCAAACTGAGCTGAAAATGAGCGTATTTTCAAAGGATTAATGGACACTGTGTTGATCCACTGCGTCCGTTGGGATTTGACACTAATGATGATAGTTGATGGCTGATTTCAACATCTATTTCAGCATCACCAACATCACTAACAGTGGTTTAGTACAATAGCAGAGCTGCTCTATTTCTCCTCAATAATAATAGCTCTGAACTCTTTTAAAGGTGCCATAGAATTTAAAATTGAATTTATCTTGGCATAGTTGAATAACAAGAGTTCAGTACATGGAAATGACATACAGTGAGTCTCAAACTCCATTGTTTCCTCCTTCTTATGTAAATCTTATTTGTTTAAAAGACCTCCGAAGAACAGGCGAATCTCAACATGACACCGACTGTTACATAACAGTCGGGATCATTAAAGGGATAGTTCACCCAAAAATGAAAATTTGATGTTTATCTGTTTACCCCCAGCGCATCCAAGATGTAGGCGACTTTGTTTCTTCAGTAGAACACAAATGATGATTTTTAACTCCAACCGCTGCCGTCTGTCAGTCAAATAATGGGATTTGATGGGAACTTCTACTTCTACGTTGTCAGAGCGCGATCAGACGTCACTAAGCGAATGCTGAATGCAGTTGGACATAGTGGTGTATTAGAGGTAAAAAATGATATAAATACTGTTCGGTTTCTAGCACAAACCAATCGTTTCGTGTCTCAGGACATCAATGTGTCGTCACGAGCTGCAGGGTTTCATTTGGATTTAACTAAGCAAGTTTTATTTACTCTTATAGTAGAAGTTCCCATCCACTCCCATTATTTGACTGACAGATGGCAGCGGTTGCAGTTAAAAATCATCATTTGTGTTCTACTGAAGAAACAAGTCGCCTACATCTTGGATGCGCTGGGGGTAAGCAGATAAACATCACATTTTCATTTTTGGGTGAACTATTCCTTTAATATGTAAGCCCCCAATATTTGCATATGCCAGCTCATGTTCAAGGCATTACACAAGGGCAAAACGTCTGGAGCTGCAGACGTCAGACTAGGATCATAGTTGCAGACTGAATCATCAGACTAGGTAAGCAAGCAAGAACAATAGAGAAAAATGGCAGATGGAGCAATAATAACTGACATGATCCATGATTACATGATATTTTTAGTGATATTTGTAAATTGCCTTTCTAAATGTTTCGTTAGCATGTTGCTAATGTACTGTTAGATGTGGTTAAAGTTACCATCGTTTCTTACTGTATTCACGGAGACAAGACTGTCGCTATTTTCATTTTTAAACACTTGCAGTCTGTATAATTCATAAACACAACTTCATTCTTTATAAATCTCTCCAACAGTGTGTAATGTTAGCTTTAGCTATGGAGCACCATCAAACTCATTCAGGATCAATGTAAACATCCAAATAAATACTATACTCACATAATTCGAAGCATGCATACAGCATGCATAACGAACATTTGGTAAAGATCCATTTGAGGGTTATATTAGCTGTGTGAACTTTGTTTATGCACTGTATTATAGTCGAGAACTCGGGGGGCAGGGAGCGTGAGGATTTAAAGGGGAAGCAGCCTGAATCGGCACATATTTAATGATGCCCCAAAATAGGCAGTCAAAAAAATTTATTAACCCTTTCGCACGTAAGTTTCAAATATTCTGGCTGACCCCCCAGCGTGAGTTTTTTAAGGCGACCGTTATTTAGAACGTATCGCTTTATGGTTTCCATGGTGACGCGTCACTGCTTGTTACGTGACACACTGCAGCGCTGTATGACTGATGATCTGCTTTCATTTAATTTTTCCTTTTTTATTCAAAATATTCACAAATTTGTTAACAATAGCATGAAATATCTAATATTCCGATTGCCAAATTTGTGCAAGTGGATGTGTTTTGCTGTTTAAACACCTTTATAACGATCGCGTTAGTTGAGCCATATGCGCGATGGGCGCCGCCATGTTAGTTTGCACCGAGCAGAGAATCGGATCTGTTGGATTTACAACCCGTGAATTTATCCACTTCTCCCGAAATACATGAAAGTAAGTGAGTCGGGGAACTGGGGAAGAATAGAGTAAGCTTTAAAGTTACTTTCACAATGTGTGAATCTGATATTAAACGTGTTGTCAAGTTATAATGGAAAGGGTTGTTATTTCCGCTTCTATAGACATCATTGTGTATTTTACAAACTCTAAATATATTGTTTTGTTAGTACTCATGTGTATTTAAATGTCTGAAACCTGAAATGAACATTATTTGGATAAAAACACTGCATATATGTAATATATGAAAAGCGCTGCGCGCGTCCGTCTCTGGTTTAGTGCCAGCCAAAGCGCGCACGCACATTTGAATTTGGCAGTTGATCACGTAATGCACTGAACGTTCTAATCACACCGGTGTGATCGTACGTGTTAAAGGGTTAAAAAAAATCTATGGGGTATTTTGAGCTGAAATTTAACAGACACATTCTGGTGACACCTTAGACTTATATTACATCTTGTGAAAAAGGGTTCTAGTGCACCTTTAAATCCTAACTCTGTTCCCCCTTTTTTTTTTACAAATTAAAAATATGATCACCAAATAATTTCTTGCGCTCACTCAATAAACATAGGCCTTTTTACCTGGAAAACACTCATGCAGTGCTGTAAAAGGAAAAAAGTTAAGTGTGATGTGGACAGGGCAAGCTTTCTTGCAGGTGTGCCACTGAGTTCTTTCTGCCAGTTTAGCATAGTGGTTGAAGAAATGTTTGGGTAAACAAGGAATCAAATACCATCTTTAATACTGCAGATTTCCTCCAGACAGCTCTCTCTGCCTCTGAAGCAAATATTTCATGCTCTGCGGAGAGTTAGAACAGTCAAAGTTATTTTCAGATAACGCGGTACACACAATCTCCCTTGTTTGGGTGGCAGCAGCTTTTGCCTTTTTAGAAACAGAAATCCAAATGGGCAACAAAATATCGTCCAGCAAATCTGACACTAACACACAATGAATGATTTGGCGACCATCTGACTTCAATCATTTTCCATGTTTCCACAGCGCCCCAATATCATGTAACACCCCAAAACAAAAACAGGAGTCTGTCAATCGTCACACATTTCCCTGCCATTAATTTACAGATCATTTTGATAGTGACTGTGGTGTTTCAATAAATCAACGTTAGTCTTTAACGTGTGCGCTTTATTAACAACAGAGCTTTGGTGGAACACACGAGCAAAAGTGACTAATGTTACCCATCATGAACACACTAGCAGACTGTGTTGCTTCCATTACTTTTTAACTGCAACTCTACTCTTAGCAAGCACTTGGTCGCCACCTAATGGATAAGGGACATATTACGTATAACAACATTAAACTGTTTTATATCACATCACCCTTCCTTATGAGTTACTTAACATATATAACGTTGAACCATAAAATTACTGTAGTTGGAAACAACATTTTTTCTTTTCAACAATGTTTCTCTCTTTTTTTTTTCACACAAAATCCTTGTATCTCTGTGGAGCTGTGACAATTCGTCCAGACCTTGTTTTTACCCTTTTCGGTGAAATGATTGTTGCGTGACTGGAATCAGATTCAGATAGATCAGTTCCTGGTTGTTCAACCTGCACTGGAATGTCTGGAGCATTATCAAGCATAGAAGCCGCAAGTGGATCCTGGCCATGAGTTTCCTTTGGCCCCTGTGTCTGTTGGACTGAAGTATATGTTGGTTCATTGTCACCAACAGTGGGCATTAGGTGTCGTCGATTTCGCCTGAGTACTCCAGTTTCAGATTGGATAAGGTATGACCGTGGTGTCTCACACTTTCTGAGAATAGTGCCGGATCGTGTCCACCCTCTTTCAACATCTAGCTTGACTGCAACAGAAGTTCCAGGAGGAATCTCTGGTAATGTTCTGACACTGTTTCTTTTGTTGTAATATTTTCTATAGCTCCTTTTTGCTTTTTGATCAGCTTTTCTCACTCGTTGGAGATCAGGCCATTCAGGTTTCAGGTGTGACTCTAATGTGGGAACTGTAGTTCTTATTTGTCTACCCATCATGAGTTGTGCGGGACTTACACCCTGTAGCTTGAAGGGGTGTGGCTCTGTAGCTCATCAAAGCTGTAAATGGGTCAGACTGTTTCAGAATCTTTTTAGCTGTTTGTACTGCCCTCTCAGCCTCTCCATTTGACTGGGCATAATAGGGGCTCGATGTAATGTGGTGAAAATCATAGTCTCTCGCAAAGTGAAAGCACTTCCACTAAACTGTGGTCCATTATCGGTAAAGAGAACATTAGGACAGCCCCATCGTGCAAACATGTTCTTTAAGCAAGCACGTGTTGTTTCACCTGACAAGTCCTGAAGATGAGCTATGTCAATGTATCTTGAAAAATAGTCCACGACTACCAAGTAATGCTGCTTATTCACTTCACAGATATCAGCACCTATTCTTTCCCATGGACGGTCGGGCAGTGGAGTGGTTAGAAGTGGTTCCTTCCTCTGGGTAGGTCTTGATTCCAGACAGTCCTTGCAGCTGTTAACTAACTGCTAGATTTCCTTACTTAAGCCCGGCCACCACACACTACATCTGGCTCTCTCTCTACATTTCACGATGCCTTGGTGACCACTGTGCAGTCTTTGTAGTATTTCTGACCTCATATTTTGGGGAATTATGATTCTGTCATCAAAAAGCACAAGATCCTGGAAAACTGACAAGTGATGGCGTGCACTGTAGTATGATTTTATGGCTTGTGGGACATTAGCAGCATACCTGGGCCAGCCATCGGTCACGTACTGCCTGACCATTTGTAACTCGAAATCCATCTCTGTCTCTCTTTTCACAGATTCCAGCTTTGTAGGAGAGATTGGCCATGTACCACTCACTGCATTCTCATAAGCTTCCACTTCTTGCACTAATTCTGAGACCACTGAAGAGATGGTTGACTGAGGGTGTCGTGAAAGCGTATCAGCGACCACCAGTTGTTTGCCGGGTACATATTGTGCAACAGGATTATAACGCATCATCCGCAGTAACAGCCTTTGACATCTCAAGGGAACTGAATCCAGATCCTTGGCATTGATCAATGGAATCAGTGGTTTATGGTCGGTTTGCAGGATGAAACTTTCCAATCCATACAGGAACCTTGAAAATTTTTCACAGGACCACACAGCCGCCAGGCACTCCTTTTCGATCTGGGCGTACCTTTTTTCAGCATCGGTCAACACCCTGGAACAGTAGGCCACTGGTTTCAGCTGTCCATCGTGGTCCTGCAGCAAAACGCCCCCCAGACCGTAGCTGCTTGCATCTGCGCTGACGACTGTGGGCTTTGTGACATCATAGAATGCTAGTACAGGAGCTTCTGTGATTAGACGCTTTACAGTTTCAAAGGCCTCCTTTTGCACAGATCCCCAGTACCATACCGCGTCTCTCTTCAACAGCTCGTTGAGAGGTCGAATAACCTCGGAGAGATGAGGAACATACCTGCCCAGGTAATGAATCATTCCTAGCATTCTCCTTATGTCTGAGATGTTCTTTGGCTTTTCAAGATGCGTGATAGCTTCGATTTTGGCTGTGTCTGGGCGTATGCCCTCCTTGTCTATGACATGTCCCAGGTACCTGAGCTGACTCTGCCGTAACAGGCACTTTTCCTTGTTCAGCTTTAGACCAGCCCGGTCAATGACTTCCAGAGTCCTCTGCAGTCGCTGCTCATGTTCCTCTGGAGTGTTGCTAATACTAAGATATCGTCCATGAAAACCGCGACTCCTTCAAGGTCTTTGAGGATTGTCGACATTTCCCGTTGGAAGATTTCGGGTGCGCTGGTGATCCCGAACGGTAGCCTGCGGAAAAAATACCTTCCAAAAGGAGTAATGAACGTTGTTAATTTAGCACAGTCCATATCCAGTGGCAGCTGCCAGAAGCCACTAGCAGCATCGAGAAGTGAAAAAAACTTGGGCATGTGCTAGTCTAGGAAGTATGTCATCAACCGTTGGCAGCACAAACTTCTCTCTTTTTACAGCTTTATTTAGTTGTTTTAGATCAACACAAATTCTGATTTGCCCCGTTTTCTTCGGAACGGCCACCATAGGGGCGCACCACTCAGTAGGCTCAGTGATCTCCTCAATGACACCGCATTGTACCATTCTCTCCAGCTCCGCCTTGACCTTTGAAAGCAAGGGCACGGACACCCGTCTTGCAGTGTGCACGCTGTATGGTACAGCATCCTCTTTCAGGCAGATTTTAATGGGTTTTGTTTTTACTAGTCCCAGTTCAGAAAAAGAAATAGGTTGAAGCTCTTCCAGCATCTTAACTAAACCCATTGCACTTGCCGTATCTCGACCAAGGAGATTGTTTACATGGGGACCAGTCACCACGAACGCTTCAAAACTATACTGCTTATCTTTAAAGGTAGTCATAGCTCTGAACTGTCCTCTGCAGTGCAATGTACCCCCGGGGCTCTCAAGTTTCACATTAACTTTAAGTTGCGGCTTGTAATTCAAAACAGAGAAGGTTTTATCAGAAATTACACTTATGTCTGCACTTGTATCAATTTTAAAGTCTATGTTTGTGCCATGAATCGGGAGTGTGACCATCCATGCTCCACTCTTGTCATCAATGTGAGTTAACTCACCCAGGAAATGCGTTACGTTGTTGCCCTCTTGTGGTTTGCTGACATCATGGATTTCTCGGGTTCTACAAACTGCAGCGAAATGACCCCTTTTCCTGCATTTGCGGCACTCAGCACTTTTTGCTGGACAAATTTCCCCTTTTCCATGATTTCTTCCGCATCTTTTGCATTTCCACTCATTTACATGCTCCGTCTGATTTCGTTTCGAGCCACGGTGCTGTCTGCCTCTCTCGCCATAGTGGGTTTTTTTCCTGGCACCGGCCACCTCGCTGATTTGAGCACTAACGCTGGCAGCCTGTTCATTAACGTGCCCACGGACTTGCTCCGACTGCCTCACGAGCTCTATGGCATTTCTGAGAGTCAAGTCGGGCATTAACTGAAGCTTTTTCTGACAGTTTTCTGTCCAGAATCCCAATCACGAGTCTATCGCAAATATTTTCGTCTTTGGCAGCACCGAAGTCACATGTGTTCGCAAGCTCGTGGAGGCTACGGATATATTCCTCGGCCATTTCACCTGGCTTTTGAGCCCTCATGTGGAATCGTGCACGCTCGTGAATAACGTTAACTTTCGGTACAAAGTAGTCATCGAGCTTCCTGATTACAGTATCATAGTCCTCTCTTTCTTCCTCCCCGAATGTAAATGTCTGATACACATGTTCAGCTTCTTTTCCCATCGAATAAAGCAGCGTACAGACCTGAACTTCAGCCTCTTCTTTGTCCAGTTTGGTGGCTATCCTGTAACGGCGAAATCTCTGACGCCATTCAGGCCATCGTTCAGGGTGACCAAAATCAAAACTGTCCGGGGGCTGAAACTTTGCCATGGTGTTAACGGCGCTCCAGTCACTTCTTTTCAGTAAACTATCTTGCTTTAAAGCAAAACACCGAGCAAAAGTGACTATGTTCATGACACATAGCAGACTGTTGCTTCCATTACTTTTTAACTGCAACTCTACTCTTAGCAAGCACTTGGTCGCCACCTAATGGATAGGGGACATATTACGTATAACAACATTAAACTGTTTATATCACAGTGACTGTCATTTTATATCCCTACTGTCAAGTCTATAACATTTTCAGTTTATCATTCTGATCACACATAGCTAACGGTATTTAACCCTCTACCGCATAGTGTTGCCATATGGCAACATACACTTTGAGTTCATTTCTGGCCACTGTCTCTTTAACAGAACATTTCGTTTTTTTTTTGTTGGTAAGAGAAGACCTTAGTTTAGCCAATGATGTGCTTTGGTTAAGTCACATGACATGCATTTTTTTTCTGTGGCGCGATTTTCTGACAGACTGCCATCTCTTGTATGTAGTTGCTGAAAGCAAATTAAAACGTCAGTAACAAACAAGGACCGCCCATGTCACATTCACAAAAAAATTGTTAACATCATCTCATGTAAGTTATGATAACATATTCACCACTCAAAAAAAATTTTATGAAATTAGTTTTTGGTAAATCGAGAAAAATGTCTGTGTTGCCATATGGCAACACTGCGCAATAATGGAATGACATTATTATAATAGGTTAGCTAGCTAGCAAAAGTTAGCTGCAGTCTATTAAGCTGTAACAATAAATTATTGTTAAATTATTAAATAAAACATTAATGCTAGTGATATAATGTTGACTAGTCGTATGTTAAGGACTGCCATGACATTGTATTATGGATTAAATCACATCGGAGACTGCTACCACAGCCAGTATACTTGTTATAATATTTGTTTATTTCGTTGTGCTAACCTTAAGGTTTTATGCCATTGCAGCACTTTCCATTATTTTCTAAGTAAACATGCGCTTAAAAACAAAACAAAAAACAAACAAAAAAAAAACATGTTTGACCGTTGAGCTTGTCTCTGTTATTTTATTTGTTTAGCTGCTTCAAGCCAAGCGCGCACTTGCAGTGTTACCATTGCCACTTATATGCATTTTTGGGCTTGTTATTTTATTATTATTATTATTAGCGTATATTGTTATTATTATTATTATATTTAATGGCCCAGACCAACCACTGGCCTACCATTGTGTCTTCAAAAGGCAGGTGCAAGTGGATGTAAGAGTATTGTTAGGGTGAAGAGCACCAAATGTGATGTGTACATGTGTCTCACCTCTGAAAAAAAAATGCTTTTTGAAGTTTCATACAGAAAAAAGGTGAAGTTTCAAGGATTATGGGGGTTCATGTTCATAACCTTCCTCTCATAAGATTGCGTAATGTTGAATTTTCATGAACTACAATATTTTTGGTTTATGTCAATGTTTTATGATACATGATGAACATATTAGATTTGTTTTTAACTGTCTACATTTGCAATTTAAATAATATTCACGAAAAACGTAATGAAATTCAAAGAATATAAAGCATTATTCAGCAAAATAATAAATTCCATAAATAAAAGCACAAGATGTTGGAAAATAAGTATAAGGTGTTGTTTATATTTACTGCTAAAGCTTATAATAGCACCAATTTATTCAATACAAAAACATTTCTGAGGAAAATATTAACTATATACACTTACACTTAT
Source organism: Culter alburnus (assembly GCA_028476615.1). NCBI lineage: Eukaryota > Metazoa > Chordata > Actinopteri > Cypriniformes > Xenocyprididae > Culter > Culter alburnus. The sequence goes on from JAOTNS010001873.1 coordinate 79,192, forward strand.
TCAGTTATTTCCACTATTGCGCATTGTTGCCATATGGCAACATATCATAAAGTACCTTAAAATAATATTTTTTTCCAAAAAATTTTTTACAGCACTTTAAGTTAAGCCATTCTAAGAAAAGAAAAAGAGTCAAATATTTTTTTTTTAATAAATTTATCATAATGCGTGCGCTAGAGGGTTAAATTTAGACTCTCAGTTCAATTCAAATCAATGACAGAAGTAGTTTTTAGCAGACAGAACTGATAACCGGTCTAATTAAAGCTCATCTGTATCATCTTTTTCATCAGATTCAGTCAGAATTATCATCTTCTTTAAAGTTTTGTCATTTCATTTAACCCATCTGTCACTCGTTCCAGAGGTTAGTGACACAATATACACACGGTAGGGACAGAATAGTACCTTGAACTAACAAATACAAAAGTCCAATGAACACACACACACACACACACACACACACACTCATACTAGACACGCTCCAGTCCACTACAATTTGGAGCGGTTAGGCTAAGGCCCGGGTATACTTAATTTCCCACGTTCCCCTCCGTCTCGCGCACAGTTGAGCGCGCAAGCCTTTCTAAAAGATACTCCGTTATGGGGTGTCGTTTTTCTATTTACGATGCTAGCTAAGCAATCAGTCGTGTCGATCGTCGCGTACCTTGCCGTGAGCAGAAGCCGTGACCAATGACGTGTGATAAGAAGCATGACACTTTCGTCGCCCCACTTCTCGCCTGAGAAACCGTGTGAGAAGCTACGTGACGTCTGCGCCGTGACGTCTGAAGTAACTTTTGCCCGTTGTTATTTTGTAAATTGTCTGAAGTTCTGTAAATTAGTGTTTTTGCTTTGTTTTGAGCAAAAAAAAAAAAAAAAAAAAAACCCACACATTTAAGCACCTCAAAATCGCTGAATATTTCTCCATTCCTAATTTTGTTTAAATATGTTGACGAAAACATGACCTACACTATTAGCCAATCAACTGACATTAAAAGATGTGCTATTGCTTAACTTGAAAATGCCTGGGTTTAATGTCCTAAAATGACAACCAGAGACAACTAATCAACACATTTCTCCTGTCATAAACACTACTGCTAAGATAATGACAGAGTTTTGTCCCCCATAGAAATCCTTTATAAAAAAAAATAAAAAATGCATGATGCATTAAAGACAGTTTAAGCTATGGCCTATTATCAAACGCTTTATCATGTATTTTAATAGAAATTATTATATTGTAAGCTATAGCCTATATACCGGAAAAAGAAATACACATGCAGAACAAACTGTCATATTAGTTAAGACAGCATATTAGGATAAATAAAAATAATTCTTGGGATAAGCATTTCTCATATGTCAATGTACAGTAAAATATATTGTCAGAACATGGTTAAAGAAATTTAACGGTTATAGTTCAAAAGTATGGAAACAGATAAGCTTAAAAATAAGGAAAATAAGCTTAAAATATTCCTTATCCTGTGGCTCTCTCTATTGGACAACATTTTCAGGAGAACCTCTTTCAGATGAAATGCTGATCGTTAAGAAATTGCTGTTAGCTTCCCGAGCATCAATAACTGTATTTGGCTTCGATGAGTCTGAGACTCCCGGCCTGAGATTGTGTCCCAGACGGCAATAATTAGTTCGTGAATTTGTAAATATTCATGGCTTAAACAGCTGGAAAATTGACTGTGCTGCAGTTGTGGATGTTTTTCCCAGGCAGGGTTATTATAGTTAACTAAGAAAAAATAAAACTAGATATTAAAACATTGCTAATCGAAATAAACATGAATATAAGAAAAAAAAAAATTAGTTAAAAAAAACTTAAACTAAACGAAAACTAAATGTTGCCTTGTCGATGCCATTTCGTTTCCTCCCCTGACTTTCAACCGATGAGATCATTATCTTTTCATTAACTGACAAGGTACAATAAAATTAGAATTAAACGAAATTACAATGGATACGTGTCTGTGACCCATTAATAAAATCCCAGGGGTTTAGTTTTAGCCTACATGAACAAATAGCAGAATAAACAACAGAACATGAGGATTCATCATCATCGGGCAGCAGCGCTTCTGAATGGAGAAATCCTATAAAAGGAATAAATAACCTATGCGCGAAATTTATTTCACCTAAATAATAAACATATTAACAAAATGAAAGGAACAAACTGCAACAACTAAATTAGCCTATATATGATGAGTTTCGGTTCATTTTTGAGAAGTCCACAGAAAGGAAATTATTTTTGCTTTCTTTATTTTACAGGCAATTTTTTCTTTTTATTGTCAAATAATAGGCCTATTTAACCCTTCACAGATTCGAAATGTTACTAAATGTGACCATAAATGTCTGAGTATTTAAATTTTTTCCCGCTTTTATAAGAAAATGTAAGTGATCGCGTCGGCGCCTCACGCACACACAACATTATTTATTTATGACTGAGCACTGTTCTTAATTCACTTACCCAGCAACATCACCTAAAATATAAATAAAGCTTAAATATAATAATTCAATTTATTGCATTAGACAAATCGAATGCAAGCACATGAGAACAAATAAATAAGTCTAGGCCTACTAATAATAATTAATGCAAACATCTCAAACGAGCGTGTATAACCATGCAATATATTTGTTATTCGTTGTGCTAACCTTAAGGTTTTTTTGCCATTGCAGCACTTTTCCATTATTTTCTAAGTAAACATGCTTAAAAAAAAAAAAAAAAAAAAAAAAAAAAAAAAAAAACGTTTGACCGTTGAGCTTGTCTCTGTTATTTTATTTGTTTAGCTGCTTCAAGCCAAGCGCGCACTTGCAGTGTTACCATTGCCACTTATATGCATTTTTGGGCTTGTTATTTTATTATTATTATTATTAGCGTATTATTATTATTATTATTATTATTATTTTCCATATTAAGAAGTGAAAGCCTTAGTTCAGCTGGAATGGCCGGTGTGTCCTTTAAACAGAGAAAAGTCAGCAAATGCGGTGCAACATGCTGTTAGAAATACATATCGGTCAAGCTCCAGCACTTTTTATAAATTAACTGCAAGCAGGCAATATACGAGCAAACCACAAATACAAATTCAAGTTTAAATACATTTTCATTGCATAGTGATTATGAAATGTAGATTCGCAGAAAGATAATGTGTCCCTTTCTCAACAAAACATTTTAGTTAATGGTAAAAGTCTTTTGATGATCACGAAATTACTGCTAAAATATTTATTCCCCAATAAAATATGCCATTTGCAGTTTAGTCAAACTTTAAAACAATACTAACTGGCCCTCATTTAGTTCACTATTAATAGTTCATTATTAATAAATCACACACATTGTTTAATTAACTTGTTAAAATAACTTGTTTATTTTAAGAAAAGTTGAAGATGACAGGGTTCAACAGGAAAAACAAGAAACCCTTAAGCAATATAAAGATGTCACACTCATGTTCAGGGAGGAAGACTAGACAGACGTATCCAGTTCAAAACAGTCCATGTTAATTATTATAATAATCCAAGCAGGCTGACAGGCACTGTAAACGCAATAGTGAACGGACAGGGAATGAATGTAAGGGAACAACTTATAAGCACAAATGAGAATAATGACTGGAACACAGCTGATACATGTAAACTAATAATGATGGTAACAAAGGATACAGACGAGTGGAAAACAGAACAAAGGGACATGTGACATGAAAAACTTGAGTCCATGGAACTGAACTAAAGAGAACTGATCGTGACAAGAGAATGATTTCAGGAATTCATTTTCTGATTACTGTAACTGATCTTCCACATACTACCAAACAGACGGATCCATTTGAAGAGAGCGCCTGTCTTGAACTGTTTAAAATATCTGTTTATTGGCCATGTCAATTCATTTTAAAGTAATTCAAAACTTTTTTTCAACAGTATGACAGCATATAATCATAGAAACAAACAAAAACAGCAAAGAAACGCCACCATGTATCAGTGGCTGCAGAAACTATGCATTGTAACAGTTGTGGCAGATATAATGTTCTGCACCCTCAGTGCATGCCTCATGTGACCAGAGCTGGCAAAAGAGACACTGCACCCACACTTCCCTCGGCAAGGATGAGTTGCATGTTTCCCCGCACACAAGACATTCCTCATCCTTGTCCTGGAAAAACCGTGTTTGCAGTGTTTTTGATAGTAAGGAGCCTTTTCTTTGGAGCAGGTGGCTTCTTCTGGATCCTCTTCTGTTGCTCCTCCTCCAGAATCTGTGAGGATCGCTGTTGACCTGCAACATTCAAAGTAAAAAAAATAGCTGTCAACATCTGTATAAATTTACAGGCAGTTATTGCTCATCCTCTGTCCACATGGTAGCAGCATGTATTAAGAAATAACGTCTCGGTTACAAAGGTAACCCTCGTTCCCTGAAGGAGGGAACGGAGATGTACGTCGGACAGACCGACGAATAGGAATCTCGCTAGAGAGGCCAATCTACTTCGAGTGTAACTACAACGAGCCAATGCACATTGGCATGCAATCATATGCATCAGCTGCGCGCCTCGCAGTGCAGGTAGGTA
>JAOTNS010001874.1:0-15658 GCA_028476615.1 Culter alburnus
CATTCAATGGTGCTAATGATGATTTGGGATGTTTCTCCTGTTATTGGTTTGCCTTTAGCACCAGCTGAGGAGACGCAGAGGTCGTTCCAGCAGAGGATCCAGAGAGAAGAAAGATCTTCAGCACTGAGAGAGGCTGTGGAGTTCTCATAGGGTGAGTCTGGAGAAGAAGAGAAGTTGAGAAGTCTCAGTCAGGACTCACTGAAGCCACTGTGTGATTGTGATGTGTGTCCTAACAGCGCTCTGCACAGACAGCAGTGGAGGACAGTGAGAGGATCTTCACTGAGCTCATCCGCTCCATTGAGAGAAGCCGCTCTGAGGCCACACAGCAGATCAGAGATCAGGAAAAGACTGCAGTGAGTCGAGCTGAAGGACGACTGGAGCGACTGGAGCAGGAGATCAATGATCTGAGGAGGAGAGGCGCTGAGCTGGAGCAGCTTTCACACACACAGGATCACATCCATTTCCTGCAGGTAACAGAGATCTAGAAGAACAGGATCATAGTGGACTTGAGCAAGAGACTCACAGAGAACAAAATTCTTAACAAAATTATATAAAATTATATAAATTCTTCAGGAAAACTGATCAAATCAGGGCAATTAAAGAGAATTAGCAAATATGACTAAAATATCCAAGCAGACACTTTGTCAAAACGGCAATCAAGAAATTTACAGATATCCTTGGTAAAACACCTGTATCATTTTCAGTGTCAACAGTCCAAATAAGCCAAATTAAATGCAAAAAGTGGCCAATATAAGTGATCAAAATAAGCAACGTAATTAGCAGATATTTTATGCTTGTCATGGTGTGTGCATGAACAGTCAAAACCGTGTTATTCATTAATACATAATGTATGATAATCCGACAGCAAAACATGAGCAACAACAATAATGCACTTAACTTTCCAGACAGAACAACAGCACGTCTTTCGTGAAGTACAAATTGTAGAAAATAATGCAGACCTTTGCACAGTCAAAACTGTTCAGGTCCAGCAGCTTATAATCTAGACAGTTTAAAAGATGTCCTGATGCAGGACAGGATCGTATAGTCCAATATTCAGTTTTGATTTTGATTAAATTATTAAACTGTACTTTGATTTCAGAGTTACCATATTAACTACAACCTTTGCATCAGAGTCACTGTCCCACTCTTTATCATAAAAGAAATATACATTTCTTTCTTTTTTGAGTGTGTAGTATAAATTATTTCATTTGTGATAAGATTCACTGCACTAAAATACCTTATGTGAATTTGTTGAATTATAGTGAATAAATGGACACTTTATTTGACCACTTTCACAAGTGTAATAACTTCATAATATTGAATAATTTATTAGGAAAGTAATAAAGGCATGTGATCGAGTATAGACAAAAAAGATGTTATTCTCATTACAAATCCTGGAAGACGTTATCAAATGCATGTTTAAAGCGACTTGTGGATCACAGATCACAAGCTTGGCACTTATCAAGTGATCATTTTGAGATCTTAAGGATATGCTGAATATAGCCACTAGATGGAGCTGAAAGCTCATGCAGAGCCATCAAAAGCAAGCCATGCATAAAATGACGACTAACTGCTCAAAAGAAATGCTTTTCCTGATCAAATCTACTCAACCCTCAAACCCTACTCAAGATTTATGTTCTTAGCAAATTATTTATCATCCAAACACAATGATTTATTAGAAAGTTCACATATAGTCTAATTTGTTATTCTAATATAATGAATATGAGAAGAATGAAGCTGATGCTGTGAAAGTGCTGGATTGAGGAGAGTTACTAAAGATCAACAAGAGCTGCTCAAATCTGACAGTAGTGCAGGTTATTGGCTGAAGTGTGGAGGTGATGAGCTTTGATTTCTGTTTTCTGTAGAGTTTCCAGTCTCTCTCAGCTCCTCCTGAATCTACAGACGTAATGACGATCCCTTCAGTTCTCTCCCTCTTTTGATGTTGTGAGAGAATCTGTCCATCAGCTGAGACAAACTGGCGGATTTCTGCAAAGAGGAGCTCAAGAAGATCTCTGACAGAGGTAAGTCCTGGAGATTCAGAAATGGTCCTCCATCATCTCATATCATGTAGAAGATCATATTAGAAATGTCTTAGGAACGGATGCAGGGATGATTTTCTCTTGACATGATAATCACACTCTTCATGTCGTTGATTTCCACAGTCACTTTCACCAACATTGTTCCCAGACCAGGAATGACTTCCTACAATGTAAGTCACTGAGAAAACAAGCAGAAAAACTCACTGAGTGTGTTCATGTTCTTCCTGTAAAGGAGAAAGAAAACATGACAGAAGAGTTTTATAGTTGATCATGTAAATGATGATTTGCACAGGATATCTGTACTGAGACACTGATGATATATTGAACATGAAGAGTTCAGATACATTAAAAGATCAGATTCATTATTCCTGATTCTGATGTGTTTTATCTCCATCAGATTCCCATCAGCTCACTCTGGATCTGAACACAGTGAATAACACACTCGTCTGTCTGAGAGGAACAGAGTGATTACTTACACTAACACAGAGCAGTCGTATCCTGATCATCCAGACAGATTTGATTATTATCCTCAGGTGTTGTGTAGAGAGAGTGTGTGTGGACGCTGTTACTGGGAGATTGAGTGGAGTGGTGATGTGTATGGTTTGTTTAGTGATGTGTCTATATCAGTGTCATATAAGAGCATCAGCAGGAAGAGACGGGGTAAAGAGTGTGAGTTTGGACGTAATGATCAGTCCTGGAGTTTGTTCTGCTCTTCCTCCAGTTGCTCATTCAGACACAATAACATAGTGACTAAATTCCCTGTAGAGTCCATCAGCAGGAGAATAGGAGTGTATGTGGATCACAGTGCAGGAACTCTGTCCTTCTACAGCGTCTCTGGAGACACAATGAGCCTCATCCACACAGTCCAGACCACATTCACCCAACCACTCTATCCTGGGTTTTATGTTTTTAGCTGGAACATCAGTGAAACTGTGCTGATTTAGAACTTCAGTCACTGAAATGTTAGTATGAAGGTGTATATTAAATCCTCATATAGAAAGTAATATCTAACAGAAGTGCTGATGCACCACCGATGCCTGTGAGATATTTATCTGGACCTGTCTGCAACTCAAGAGTCATGCAGTGTGAAATGTGTTTTGACCAGAAATTACATCTGTGATGACCTACAGCCAATGACAGAGCAAGATACAGGGAAAGAGATAGTTCAGAGGGAGTCAGAGACCTACAACAGAAAGCATGACTTCTGCAAGCAACCATCCTCTCCTTCATATTAGTATTTTCTTTTTGTTGCAAATCTGCGCACAGAAAACTTGGATCACAAGATTCTTACATGGATCATTTTAGCAAGAAGAAATTCAGTCTCACGCATGAACTCATGTTATTTCCTGTATTAATTTTCACATGTTTGGTTATGGAACTTAATTTTCCAGACAGTTGTTGGTGATTCTTCCTATTCAAATGTTGTGTAGTGTGTGCATAACAGACACTAACTGACCCCAGACAGTCGTGTGGTGTGAGAAGAACAGTGATCCAACGACTCTGAAGATCATGTAGCGAGTACCTGGTGTTAAAGTAACACTGAAGCAATGTTGCAGTTTATGAGATAATTAAATAATTAAAGGATGATTGAGCATTAGTGAATCACTGCAGGAATGAGGAACAGTAAGAACAGAAAAAAGAAAAGAGGTGAGCAGAAACACAACTATAACTGACTTACACACACACAGCCTTAGTCAACGGAAGATAAAAGAAGACCTTAAATCTCTCAAGATCTCCAAGCAGATGACTCCAAAATCAGCATTATCATCTTCACTCATTACTAACCAGTTTGACTTTATTTCTTTCATATGTCTACAGAAGTTCTTCTTAAGAATTAATAAGTTTAGCTCTAGATGTTTTTTTGTTTTAATAATGGTCATTGTTATGGTGATTAGTGTTTCATTTAATTAAACTGTTGACGTCAATTAAACTTAATTTTCTATTATCAATTTCAATAGAGTTTCACTGACACATTACTTTTCACATTGTTAAAGAAAGAGAATAAAGAAGCAGATCAGCTAAAGTTGCCTGCTAGTATGATTTTTAAATAAATGTCAAAGTGGTGACTTCCAGTTTTCAATCGAAATGTACTTTTTTAATGAATCCTCAGTTATCTCATTGACTGCTACACTGTTTAAGTGTTACTTTGACACTGTAGAATGGAAGGACTTGTATAGACACTGAGCAGTCTTAATTTACCACTGAGGATTTTGCTGTGTGACTTCTTTTCTCAAACTCTATTTGCTTTGATGGAAATCTCATTTTGTTTTTATTGTAATGTCACAAATAATTGTATTAATATCAAAGGTACCTTTGGATTGAAATTGATCATGCACAGATTTCATTAAAGATTTGTCCTATGTATGCACTAAATGCTTTATTCTTATTGGCTGACAGATGTTTAAATGTGTTTATTCTATAACTGCTTTTTGAAGTGGATCCAGGTCTTTTGAGGAGATGGTCCTCAATGCAGAACATGAGATCCAGGGGATATAGATACAACTACAGGAGTGGAGAAAGAAATCACAAATTTCACACTGCTTGTAGTATGAGAGAAATGTTTTTTAGACAATTGGAAAAATATGTTTTATAGACAATTAAAACTGTGTTCGCTGGACGAACAGGTTAATTCATTGTAATATCAATGCTGCTACATAATGTTAATTATTGTAACTGATATATGTATAATTGTAACAAATTATAATCAACTCATATTTCTGATCATTTCAGTCTAGTTTTAGTCGATGAAAAAGAAATACACTTCCATCTTGCTGCATAATGGTTAAATTGATAATCACAATTATTTCAACAAACATAAAAACAAATAACTACATTTTGCTTCAGTCTTTTGTGAACAATACTTTAGAGATATTGTGACGTGTTTGTTCTCAAAAGAAACCTCAAGACTACAGTGGAGGTGTTTCAGGGAGTTCAGAAACAGTGACACTGATATAGAGAAGATCTCCTGCTGAAGGGACTTTGTGCTTTGTAACTTTGCAGACTCTTTCCTCAGTGAAATTCAGCAGTAGTCCTTCTGCCGGGGCAATGACTGCCCAAAAAATAAAGGATGATAATGCAAAGTTATATTTATGTAGTGGAGGGTACTGATGACTGTGAGTATCTTCTTTCCTTGAGTTTTACCTTTTGGCATTAAATGATCATCTGCTGTCAGAAGAAGAGTTTTTACTCTTGTATTATGCCAATTAGTCTATAACAATAGATTTACCATGTAAACAATTGCTTTTTAATCTTGATGACATAGAGGAAGATGAATGCCTAAATGAATTTTGTGTCAGAAAACTTGGCTTACCAATCCTGGCAGACATTCTTACTATTCCCAATGGGATTGTCTGTGATCAGAGAAGTGTCAGGGGTGCTGTGAGTGCTTCTTAAGAGGTTGACATACCTTCCCGTTACAGTAATGAGATACAAATATTGGGTCACCAACAAGTCCCAATCCTGTGTATGGCCACAAACTCTGTGCTGGATGATATATATTCTACACATCAAGAGAAGATAACTGACAACATGCTGAACCCTGATGCATTGAGAACATTGGCTGACTGCATATAGGAGCCCTTCTTGATAATAGCTTTAGATTCATAGATGGCACTGTACAACTCACTGCCAGACCAGGTGTAACACAGAGGATCCTATATCATGATCACGAACGCATTCACAGTCTAAAATACCAGGCCGTTTCCATTCCTAATGGATTAATTACTCACCCGTACAACCCTGTAGGAAAGTCTGTATAATTTACATCATTTCCAAATTCTTTAGATCCATTAGTTCTTCAATAACCATCCCATTAGCATCATTCATTGTTCCTCACCACACTGTCATTTGTGTTAAAATCCCCACATAAAATAACTCTTTCTTCATTTAAACTCTCATATTCTGTAAATCATTCTGAATTTGCCTCGTCTTAGGAGACTTGCAGAGTATTTTCTGTGCGGATATTGTGATTTTGAAGCTGTTCGGAGGATTTCTGAGAGGAGACTTTCATTGTAGAAGGAGATCGGAGGATAGTTTTGTTTTTGAAAGAGTTCATATTTCTGAGGACACTTTTTTATTGTACTTTTCTTATTTTAGAATGAGTTTGGTGTTTATTTAACATTTTTTTTTTTTATGTAGTATTTCTAAGGAGAGTTGTATTTTATTCCTTTTTGTATTGTATTTTGTATTGCTTTTATTGCAGTTTGGAGGAGGATGAATTTTTCATTTGTTTATTGGTATGTTATGGAATGAAGTTTTACAGTGATTGAAAAAAACTGTCTAAAGTTCAAATATGCATTTTTATTTCTTGCCATGATTCTAGCTCAATTGCAATTCAAGACCCAATAGAAAGTTAAAAAAAAATTATTATTATTACTAAAACTTTACTATTATAATAACTAATGTCTGAAATATTCCAGATCCAGCAGAGCAGCTTTCACTCAAACGAATGGTCAGGAGGTTTGGAGACTCGGTTCTGATGACCGCGGTCAGGATCCGCCGCCAGACCCGACCCAGACACTGAGCCAAGAGGTTCCTGGATATTTAACACCTTTGCCTTCTGAATTGTCTGTTTCTGTGTCCGCAGGTCAGGCTGACAAGAAGAGGAAGTGTCAGAGCGGCAGCCAGGAGATCACAGATGTCGTCTGTCCACTTCATTCAAAAGACCTGCTAAACGCTCTCACAGAGGTCAGAACAGGCTTATATTAAAGAGCTTATATTAAAGAATGAATCAATTATTAAATCATTTGAAAACATTTCTTGTGATCGTATGTGTTGCAGAAGCTTATGCGAAGTTGCTGGGAAGAGGCTGGAGTGGTTTGAGCATCCCATTGCTACTGCATGATCCTGGAATGCCCAGTTCCCTGCCAAGATCTGCGAGGAGAACGGCTGTGTGGATGAGATCTTGGCCAGGAAAGTGCTGGTGCAGCTGATCACCGCGCTGAAACACTGCGAGAGCCGCGGAGTCCTGCACCGGGACGTCAAGCCGGAGAACCTGCTGATTTCTACAGCTTCCCATGACATCAAGCTGCTGGACTTTGGTTGTGGAGACCTGCTAAAGGACTTGGCCTACACATCCCCATCTCCTACAGCTAGTACAGATAATCCACCAAATGATTTCTAGTTTCCTTTCATCTGTTGCAGTCTCCAGTTCACAAAGGCAAACAACTGTTTTGACACCATTGATATTTTCATCAATAACTGTGTGCATTAATACACAGTCACACTAGACTTTGAGCTTGAGAAATTTGTACTAAATATTTGGGCTATTATTTTTTATAACATACCATAGATTTATAGAGAACATATAGTTATTTTTTTCTGTGCTAGTGAAGAGCCATGTATGGGTTTAACAGAGTTCCCATTAGCAGAATTTTTCAAAATTAGGTTTTTACACTTCTTACAGATGTAGTTAATTTGAACAAATGTACATTTGCATCCCAACTTAAACACTTTTAGCCTACTGTCCATTTCTATGAGACAAATCAAACACTTACTGTTGCCACTGTGGCAAATGACTGCTAAAATTGAGTAGTAATTTTCAGAGATTAAATTATAAATACATCTTTAAATGCATATTTTCAGAATATTTCAGGAATTGTTGATTAAAAATATTTTTGAGTATAACAAACAAGTAGCCCTCTAGAGATTATTTTATCCCTTGAGGTAGTCCTTGCTCACAAAAAAGACCCCTGACCTACATTAATATACACAAACAACTTAAATTTAATGGTTAAATGAAGGAATTTTGTAGTAAATATGTAGATACCACAACACAGCAAAAAAATATTTAGGTGAAAATTAAACGGGAAAAAAAGATAATTTGTATCATTAAAAATGTATAATTGCCACATCATTTCTATTCACGTTATATTCGGAAGTAATTAAAATACTGTTTTGGTAGTCAAAACCCACTTAATACATCAAAGTGTCAATGAAAAGTGCTCACAGACCCTTTCACGTGTAATGTATTGAATTAATCCTACCTGAAAGGAAAGATATAACAATACGAAGTTGATCATAAGCGGAGCGTCTCACTCTCTGGCGATATCAGCTCGTCTCTAGGCGTTTCTCAATGTCAAGGATACTTCCTTGGCAGGACTGGTCCTTCCAAGTCACTTCCTTCAGAGGCTAGGCAAGCTGTCTCTTTAGCATTCGGAGAACACGTAAATGGAACAGACTAGCAAGTGCATGTCATTGCGTCATTACGTCAGTGAAAAGGTCTGCTTTCGGCACTAAAAAATGGAAGTGCAAACGTTACTGGTTTGGTTGCTGTACAGTATTTTTTTCCAATATGGAAATGGAGATGGTGAGGCAGCATCGGCGTCAGGCTCGCAGGAGGAGAATTTTAATTTGTCGCCACCTCTGCCGTCAAAGACGTGGGAGGGTAAGTGACGTTAACGCTCTTATAATTCATTTAAAAATAATTACATCCATTATGTCATGGGTCAAATTGACCCGCACTGTTTAAACACACTTGAATCAATATGATTAAAAAGGAGTTTATTGATTTAAAACGATTATATTGCCTGAGTGAACAGAACTACGTCCATAGCAACGCTCTGTTTTTCATGGCAACGGTGTTATACTTGCAGTGGTCTGTTATCTAGAAATAACAGACCGGAATTCAACCAAGCCATGTAATAATATTTCATATTTGAAACTATATATAATTTAAGAACTATTTGTTAAAGGCTTGTCCTATCTCACAAACAAGATTTTTTTTTATTTCCCCAACTAGGCTTTTTTTTTTTACCCTATTGCAAAATGATCCCTTCAGTCTTTCTCTCCACATTTTGGACATAATGTATGTGTGTGCTTTCGCTATGTATTTATTGCATGTTTTACTGTCTTGTCGAGATGAGCAAAGCTGGCATCTTTTCCATTGACGCTTTTATTTTGAAAAAATAAATTGACAGATTGTCAAATTGACCTACAACATAATAGGAGTGTTAAGCTTATTGACTGGTAATATTCTAGCTGTTAAAACACAAGCAATGGTAAAATATGTGATCAACAAAAAAAAGCCTAGGCTAAATGAAGTAAAATTACAAGGTGAATCACCAGTAAATGGGAACAGCTTTAAATCCCCCCTCTGCAAATCAGTTGAGCCGATATGTTTAATAGTTTAACAAACATTAAATAAATGGCAAAACTGAAATTATACTTAAACCTTCATCTCTTCTACATGTTGTACAGGCTCGGCACTACTGTGCCATCAATGCCACAGTGCCAGTACTGCAGCGGTACTACGGAGGGGAGGACACTCGGCCAGACTTCAGGCTGGGCAGAGAGGCCATGCAGCAGCTGATGGTGGCCCTGAAGACTGACAGGCAGCACGGATGGGGCCCGACCCTGGAGACACTCGTGTTCCTGTTCTGGCTGGCAACCGGTTCAGCCTACAGAGTTGTCTCCAGGGTCTTTAGCATGCCTCTTCCCACAGTGCACAGAGTTGTCCACAAGATGGTGGATGAGGTGGTGGCTGTGCTACCCCAATTTGTGCACTTCCCTCGCACACAGGAGGAGCTCCAAGTGGTTGGGGATGGTTTTGCTCACTTGGCTAATCACCAAGCATTTGGCAAGGCAGCAGGGGCAGTAGACGGCTGCCACATAAGAATAAAATGTCCCGGTGGCCCTGATGGTCACGATTACAACAACAGAAAGCTCTTCCCTTCAGTGGTGCTCCAGGCAGTCTGTGACCATCTTTGACATCTTTGTGGGTTACCCAGGAAGTGTGCATGATGCACGTATCCTCAAGAACAGCCCCATCTACACTAGGGGGACTTACCCTCCGCCTGGGTATTTTCTCCTAGCTGACGGTGGCTACCCATGTCTACAGGCTAGAAGCACTTGAAGTACATACACTGTTTGTCCCTAAGGTAATAAATCATTGCAATACTTCTGTAGTGGATTTCTTAATCAAATCATAGTATCCTACTCAAAAACAGTTATTGCTTAAGAACTTCTAAAGTCACACTATCTTCTGTGTTCATGTTTTTTCACATCTCAACAGTCTTGTATCCTTTTGGTCTGCCTTGTGCACAGGTGGTGACGGCGTGTGTAATTTTGCACAACATTTGTGTTGGTGTCGGGGATGTGCTGGAAGAGGTTGTGGAGGAGGACAACCAGCCACCTGGGGAGCTTGATGGTGGGGAGAGCCGGAGTGGAGCTGCTTGGCGGGCTGCGCTGACCAACGAGGTGTCTGCACTCCACGAGGCACCTCTTGACCATGACTATTTTTGCCAGGTGAATAATTAAGTGTGGACTATGACCTGCTGGCTTACATCCAAGTACATACAACACCACCATTGGTAAACACCCATACAGTCAAGAAGGTAAATGAAATATACTTAATGTACCAGTGATGTACTGTATTATGGTCTTAACTGACCATAAAAGTACATTAAGTATATTTTATTTACCTTCAGTGATACAATATTAAATATACTGCAAATGTTGTAGAACCAATTATCATCTTACATGACAGATTGGATTACCACTGGACTAACCTAAACTTTCTTCTTCTGTCTGCAGCCTTGAAGAAACAACACCAGCACCGGTGGTGCTGTAGGCAGTGTGGCTGATGGCCACTTGTGTTCTTCTCGTCTTGTTGATAGTTGTAAATGTTTAAGTGTTGTATATAGTTGTAGATATGAGAATGTTGTTTAAATGAATTTGCTGATTCATGTATATAGTTGTCAATATAGAAATGTTTAAATAATTTTTTTTTATGTAACAAAGATGAAATTAATGCTTTTTGTAGAGCTTGGAATACCGAATCACAAAACGTTGTAAATAAGGGTGAAGATATTGTTCAATACATTGTTTTGTTTTTCTATTGCGGTCTAAAGAACAAGGTTTTTAAAAAATGGATATACAGTTTATATTAAATAATTAAGGGGCAAAGACAAAACCAGTTCAATTTAATTGACTTTATTTTTCCGCCAACCTCTCTAAAAGCAAAAAAAAAAAAAAAAGCAGTTTCCCTCTCTCTGGCCTCTGCTTCCCTTCTCTCATCTGCCTCCCTCCAGTATTTAATATCCTCCTTTAGAAGCTGTAGGATTGGATCCTCTCGCTCCCTTCTCCTCTTCGCCCTGCTCTCTCTTTGCTCCTGTCTCTCACTGTCTCCTCCTCCTCCTCGCCTCTCCCTTCATCTACCTCTTGTGCAGGGATGGGCAGTATTTCAGATACATGTATTTAAAATACATATTTGAAATACAAAATACTATTTTGTATTTGTATTTTAAAGCCTTTGGAAAAAATCAAATGTAATTTGTATTTAAATACATTTAAAATGAGTATTTTCGTATTTTCAAAATACTCAAAATACTTTGAGACAGTCAACCTCTTTATCAGGGTGTTGTTTTCATGCATCAACTAGTTCAGACCAGACACGCCCCTCCCCCCCAACCCCAACATTCATGCACGTGAGCCGCAGCTGTACAACCCAGCCTTGGATCGGCTACTTTTCTGGAATAAGGTGAGGATGTGCTACTTGTTGATTAAAGTAGCTTGTCAAATGTGTTTGAAGCATTAACGTTACTGCATGTTAGGGATGGGTGATATCATATGACAATATCGTAGATTCGTAGCGATGATATAAATTGTGAATCGATGGAACTTTTTCTAAATCGTTTACATAGATAGGACTTTCCGCTTTCTCTTTAGCTTTGTGCAGTTGAGGCCTTGTTTATACTTTCGCAATTCGCATGGCTCTACGCCATGAACCTGCTTACTGCGCGCGCTCCTCAGTAAACCTACGAGGCTTTTATGCTTGACGTGCTCTCCGTTGTATAATTCTGTGAAACGACAGAGGGCGACTCTGAGTAATTGTTCTCCAAACCACCAAAAGCAGCGATGGGAGAAAGTAGTATATAATAATTTTTATAATTTTTATAATAATTAGAATAATTTGTCAAACACCTCTTATACTATGTCAAACACTCGTCTCGTGAGAAGTTTGTGAATAAATGGATTTCTTCACATGTAAACTGATTAGGTTGTGGGTCATTTTGACGACACGTGAAAAAGTTTTTTAGTACACTTCTTAAACCCTAACCAAATAATCAAGCTATAATAATAATTTTTCATGAAGTTATGAGCACGTGAAATATACATACTTGTATTCAGTTAGCGGCTGTGCTATTTTTGTTGTAAACGCATATTACTCAGACTCATTAGAGGGTGAAAACAACGCAACAGAAGCATGTTGGAGGCTTGATATGAAAGTTTAAAGTCTCTGGTTTTGTATGCAAAAAGAATTTTTGTGCTACCTATATGGATTAAATTTTTATTGGCTTTTAAAGAGAGACACGCAAATGGGAGCACCGACGCTCCATCCGGTCTTAAGGGGTTAAACCCAGTAAACTTGAAATTGTGACTTGTGACATTAGAACAAAACATATTAATATGATAATGTCACAGAAACGGTCTCTGTGGCTCCCTCTGATCGCCACCTGAGGGCGCCGTCACCGGAATACTGACTGTTCTCTGAACTACAAATCCCACACCACGTACCTGGGCTGATTACCCACCACCTGTTATGCATTATCTGGACTATTTAAGACTCCATTACCCCATCATGCTTCGCGAAGTCTTGTTTTGCCGAGCATACATTTCTGAGCGTTTACCCTGTCTATTGATACCCTGTGTTTGACCTTGGACTGCCTACTCACTCTGATTCCTGTCTGCCGCCTGCCTTGTTTATTACTGCCTGTCTCACGGATTACCCTGTTCAGCCTGCCGCCTGCCCTGACTTTCTGCCTGGTATTGTTATTGATTTCTGTCTTGCCTGCGTTACACCTGTTGCTGTTGTCTGACCATTGCCTGTACGACTACTATTGTTATTAAAGCTGCACATGGATCTCCCCGAGTCTGCTGCCGTTACAGATAACATATGTATAACACTAAATTGAACAATACTGTGTTATATGTTTTTTAATTCATAAATTATTTTATTTTAATTAATGATTGTATTAAACACGGACCATTACTTTATTCATTATTTCTGCTAGCTTTTGTAAATGTAATCATTTTAAATTTTACAAACATGGTGCTTTAGAAAATGTAAACACATTTCCAAATTGTGATTGGTTTACCCATCTATGCAAATGTTTATGTGAGACAAATAATTAGGTTAATCATTGTCTGTCTCCATCAGTTTAGGTAGTGATGTGTCAATGATGAAAGACACACTACACTTTTAGATTTATTGTTCACCAAAAAAAAGTCCCATATGATTTCTAATTATTTATTTTTTTCATTTTAGATAAACTTTATATTTTCTAATTATGTGTACAGAAACAAATAAACTTTACATTAAATGAATATAAAAGTTACTATACTACTTGCGTAAAAAAAAAAAAAAGCATCAAAAGAGTTTGAAATTCAGTTTTTGCTGTGGTATCAAAACTGATATTGATAATTGTGAAACCATGCCATATTGTTACTTGAAGTAAATTAAGATTTTGGTCATATCACCCATCCCTATTCTTTGCTATATAGCAGAAAGTTTCCCACAGTTTTACAGTTTTTTAGTAGTGTTCACCATAAGTAATACTTGTAACCTTGTCAGAAGTAAGTATATAAATGGCTGCTATTTTGCACTACATACGTTTATTTGTAATTACCAGCAAGGAAGCAAGCACTTAAGAAAGAGAGAGAGAGAGAATGACAGAGAGTGCAGAAATGAGGTAAGGAATTAAAAGTCAGTAGGCCTATGTAGTTTCTTAATTCACTGAGACTATTTATAATTAGCTTAACAAATTATATAACATTGTGTCTAAATCAGAGATTAGTGTTTTGTTCTTGTCCCATAACTTTTTTTATGAACTGTTCTATTTAAAATCTATATGTTTCACATAATTTCATACATAATATTAATAAACAGTATCCCATCCATTTTACAGTGTTGACCTGGCAGAAACAGGATGATGATGATTCACCAGAAATTCCATCAACTAGTTCAATGAGCGGGTTAGGTCGGCAATATTGGATAGCAGATACTTTAAGATTGTGAAACAAAAAGAACTGGGCCAAGTTCAAGCCGAATGTAAATTGTGCACAAAAAAGAAAAACATCATATCTGGCTCTTTAGCTGCAACGACGAATTTCAAAGTTCATTTAAAGAGGATACACCCTGAAGCACTTTAGGACTATGAACAACCAAGCAGGATTTCACAGCCTCAGCAGCAAAGAAAAGACTCCAGCCAACACCATATACAGTACAAGCAGAGCAAGTTGTTTGCAGGGTCCTCAGTCACAGTGGTGTCACAAAAAAGATTAGATCAGCTGATTGTTTCCTGTGTTGTGCAAGGTATGCATTCACTCTCAACAGTTGAGCAGAAGGAATTTATCGAATTGATTCAAGGACTTAGCCCACACTCATCTGTGATGTCAAGGAGAACACTGTGCAGAAGAATTGATTGTGACTTTGAATCAAAAGTTAGTAGTGTAAAAGACTTGTTGAAAACTACCAAACATCTTTGTACCACGGCTGACATCTGGTCCACTAGTGTGTCTAGTTTCATAGGAGTTCATGGGTTCATAATGACACATTGGAACGCCAGTCTGTCACATTGGCTTCACTGTAAAAAAAAAAAAATTTTGAAAAATTTTGGAAACTGACAATTAAATATTGACTCAACAAATTGCTTTCAAATAATTATCCCCAAACAAAAAGATGCATTGGGGTAATTTTAGCTTATGGTCTAAAGGTAAAATTAAAAAAATAGATTCACTGAACATATTAAATTGTGTTCAGCCAATTCATCAAGTAAAAGTGAAATATCTGTGTTTGCCGAACAAGCCTTGCGGAGAAAAAAACGTTTGAATCCACTATACCAACGGTTTCTCTCAGGTGCATGCGCCTGTCTGGCATGCGCATGCACCTGAGAGAAACCGTTGGTATAGTGGATTCAAATGTATCTGCGCGGGAGAGTGAGGAGATGAGGAGTCGATGCTGAAGTACGACGACAGAAGTTCAGACATCATTTGCAAACAGATTTTTCTTCATTTAAGTTATGGTGAGTACTGAAATGTATTTATTAAGTCTTGTTTACGTTAAACCGAGTGTAGGTCTCAATGTTTCAGCATAAAACCGTAAAACATGGGCATTAATGTTACACTACCGCGGCCATTACACTAGCATTGGGTAAATTAAGGTTAAACGAATTAACGACTCTTCGAATGTTTTACTTGAGGACATAGTATTGTAATGTCTGAAAAATGACAGACAAGGGAAGCTCTATTTCCGAACTTTAATCAGAACGAAGACAGTCTATGAGATGAACACTGTCCCAGCCCTCCGAACTATGCTCCGAACTTACTTTGTTAACCCCATCACTGCCGTGCAAAACAAACAGCAATGTCACAACTATGAAGAGTCTGTGCGCTACAATATTTCCATAGCCTACATAACATTGTATTTTGCAGAATAACAGTGAATTCACGCCTTGGTTTCATGATAGCCTTTTATAACTAATTTAGCTTGATACTAATATCATTTACTATTATTGAACTAAATAATTTTGTCAAACTACATTGTGATTATGTTAAATGTATGAGACACTAGGTATTAGTTATATGTTTCTGTTATAACTTTTTTTTTATCAAGGTAGCAA
>JAOTNS010001875.1:0-38803 GCA_028476615.1 Culter alburnus
ATGCCCACATATACAGTTTGAGAGAGCTATAATGAAATGAGATCAGTGATAGTTAATCCTGATCGATTGGCGGCTGATTGGTGGTGTCACTACTTATGATCAATCGGTTGTCTCTCAATTAGGCTGATCACATAAAAAAAAAAAATCTTATTAAAGGGTTAGTTCAGCCAAAAATGAAAATTCTGTCATTTTACTCACCCTCATGTCGTTCCACAGCCGTAAGACCTTCATTCATCTTCGGAATGCAAATTAAGATATTTTGATGAAATCCGATGGCTCAGTCCATAGCCAGCAATAACATTTCCTATCTCAAGATCCATTAATGTACTAAAAACATATTTAAATCAGTTCATGTGAGTACAGTGGTTCAATATTAATATTAAAAGCCACGAGAATATTTTTGGTGCGCCAAAAAAAAACAAATAATGACTTATTTAGTGATGGCAGATTTCAAAACACTGCTTCAGGAAGTTCAGAGAGTTATGAATCAGTGTGTCAAATCTGAGGTTCGGAACGCCAAAGTCACATGATTTCAGCAGTTTGACACATGATCCGAATCATGATTCGATACGCTGATTCATAATGCTCCGAAGCTTCCTGAAGCAGTGTTTGAAATCTGCCATCACTATTGTAAGGCTTCATTTTCCTGCTAACGAAAACTGAGATCAAGCATCCTGCAATAAAGCAATAAAGTGTATCTGGAGAGAAGATCTTAAAGAATAGCATAGGACAACGCCTTGCCCCACACATCTACAGTATGCAACCCCCCCGAACACACACACAAACTCTCCTTCCCCTGCCTCAAGTCACTGAAAGTTTATATTCTATAATGTAACTTGTATATATATTGTTTTTCCCTTTCATGTTTGGTATCATTTTAAATATCTCAGTGCGATTGGTAAAATGGACTCAATTTCACAGCAGTCACTAGAATTATGAAGAAGATGGAAAACTAAGGAAAATTATGTCCTCTTTTTGGGTGGTGTCTCTTCTCCTCTCCCCCAAAACAGGTGTTGGTGTAATAAACATTTACGATCCTTTTGTTCTGGTCCTGGTATAAAAGGTAAAGAGCAAAGCAGTCATGTGGGATCTTCTGTAGCCAGAAACCCCCACAGAGATGGGTGAATGTCTGAAGACATTCACCCATCACTGTGTGTATATGCATTTCTTTGAGTAATCAATGTTATGCATTTATCATTTCTGAATTGGCTTCTAATTGTCTAATTGTAATGTAATTGGCATGATATATTTTTACTTGACAAATAAAATGTTATATTTGATCCACTCTGGATTCTTCTGAAATCATTATGACCGGTAGATTATTGGGGTCCGTTATTTCCGTAAATCTGCGTCAGGGCAGGTCAAACTAGAGAGCCCCATGAAAGGAGCATGTGGGCACATCATGGGACTTTTTGAGTTTGTCTGTTATTGACTTAGCAAGTTGCAGTATTGTGATTAAGAAAACTGTATTTTTGTATGAACAAGCATGTGGCGGTTCGACTCAAATGCATTAGTAAACTCTGCACCCTCTGACTAAGAATCATAAACTGGCGAATTTATGTCCGTGAGAACGCAGTCGGCCGATGCGAAATTCTCTAAGCGATAATGGCTCCGTAATGAAAGAATAATTTAAAATGAGAAACCCAGAATAATCAAATATCTAAATTAATACATAACTAATGATTAATTTCTAATTGGAAGCACAACCTAAGAATAAGAATCATTTGAAATTGGAGTCAGATTAAACGAGTGAAATTAAGTGAACTTAATAGAGATGCTGAAAAGGCATACACGCGTTAACCTTTGCCTGGGCTCGTTGGATTCCATTTTTGGGCCGATGCAGGGTTCCTTACACTATATACGTTATTTTGTTTTTTGGTGCTTCCAGCATCGGACTATACACTCATCTAAGCACCTTTACCTTATTTTTATTATTCTCAGGTTAGGTAAGAAAGTCAAATCTGACCTAAATTATAAGCATTTTAAAAATACTTACAATCAGACAGAAGACTTCTCCGTGGTCTGTTCAGGCTCAACGACTTAAATTAATGCCACATGAGGCCGAGTTTAGTTATAAGGTTATAAGTTCATTTATTTCTTACATTAATATTACTAGCATTACATATATTTTACTAACATTCTATACAAGTAATTAAATAAAGTATAAGTATTAAAAAGTTCTTCAGTCAAGGCAATATCAGCAATGGAGGCATCATCAGCATTGGTTCTGGTGTCGGAGACGCAGCCTCGGGTGTGAAGCAGCCCCTCCTGTTCTCTTCATGTTCTAGCCTTTTATAGACTACTTTATCTGACCACTTGATGTCATCTTCTTGGGAATTCCCCTCATATGTCTATATATAGAGGCCTCGTATCTTTGTTCTTGGACTCTTCTCCTCTGCTGCGTCCCATGCCTCCGATCAAGACATCCATCCATAAGATTGCCTTTCTTTCTAATACACATTAGTTCCTTTCTAATCTACTAACATGTTACTAACAAATGCATTATAATAGCAGTTGTTTTTCATTCTTTAATAAGGGATTAATACATGCTTTAATAAAGGTGTTACAATAGCAGTTGTCTGTCATTCTTTAATACAAACATCTGTTGTTGGGGTTTCTTTTCCTTTCTCCACACATTACTTTCCAATTTATCAACAGTTTGTTTTTATATAAAGTTGCTCATAATCTTTTTCTTTACATCAATTTAAAATTTATCAACAGTTTGTTTTTATATAAAAGTTATCGCTCATAATTTCTCTTTACATATCAATTTCCAATTTATCAAGTTTGTTTTTATACAAAAGTTATCACTTCCAATTGTTTCACTCTTTACCCATAAACAAGTTATCTATATATCTCTTATAACAGCTGTACTTTATAAACAGCTAACTTCGTTTCACTTGTTTACACTCAAACATGTTATCGAACATGTTTCTTCCTCCAAGATATCTCTTTATGACAGCTGTACTTCATAAACAGCTTACTTCTGTTTATCTTCCAATCAAAGTTGTGTTGTCATTTTTATTTATAAATCACTTTATAAATAAAAAAAATAAATGTTTTTTCTCCTTAAATCACAGTTGTTTTGTCGTTATTATTCTTTATAAGCAGAAGAGGTACAAGTAGCCTAGAAAAGTTGCATTTCCTTATGAAGCAAGGTGTGGATGATATCAACAGTACCAACCATCCCATTTGCACATTGCCCTTTCCCTGAAGAACATTGTGTGCTTTTGCAAATGAGCTCATTGTTTTTGCATATTCTTGCAGAAATGCAAGCTCAGCAGGAGTAAATCTCTCAGAACACACACACGCACACACGTCTTGTTGCAAGTAAAGTGAAACCAAATGACAGGTGGCGCTATGACTGTAACTGAACATTGGCATGTAGATGTCTTTAGGCCAGGACTCTAATAAAACGTGAAGTTTGGGGCAGATCGGTCATTGTGTGCCCGAGTGTGTACAACAAATTCCTGTTTTTCATGGCAAAACATAAAACTTTGTCAGGCCCTCACAGACACACCCTTCAGTGAAAACTCTAGATCTTCACAATTTAACATCTCAAAGGCCTTTAGATTAAACTGACCAAATATGATGTTGATCTGATTATAGCTCTAGGCAAGGCAAGGCAATTTTATTTGTATAGCACATTTCATACACAATGGTAATTCAAAGTGCTTTACATAAAGAACAATGAAAAAAAGAACATAAGGAATAGAAAATAACAGTAAAAACAGAGAATTTTGCTATGAATTTTGGATGGATGAGCTAGGAAGTCTTAGGGAGTTTTTTTTTTTGTTTTTGTTATTGTTGTTGTTGTTGTCGTCCGTCAGAGCAGATCTAAACGGATCTATCCATCAGAGCAGATCTAAATGGATCTTCCTCACACGACAGGACTGCTACCTGTTAAGGCACTTCAAAATGATAAACAAAGTTTCAATCTCCCCTTCTGCCAAGACACCTCAAACTGCACCACACAGCCCTAATCCCCCTTCCAGAGATATCTTATCTATGCAATGCAGTTTAAATTCCCCCTTTGGAAATTTCCCCCTTTGGAAAGTGTCCTGACTGTAATCCAGAGATATCTTAACCATGCACCACAGCTCAAATTTCCCCATGGTTTTTCCCCCAAATTTTAACCTAATCACTTTCTTCCTAATTCTCCCAGCTCTTTCAACCAGACAGCAATATTTAAAATGCATTAAAAGTCAGAAATAACAAGATGATACATAAAATATATAAAATACATTAAAATGAAATAAAAACAGGAAAAGGAATTAAAAGAATAAAAAGATCATACGTATAAAATAAAATGCAAACAGTTTGGACATAGCACAGTGCTCAATCAGCAAATGCATAGATAAAAAGATATGTTTTGAGTCTGGATTTGAATGTGGCTACTGTTGGAGCACATCTGATCTCTTCTGGAAGCTGGTTCCAGCTGCGGCTGGCGTAACAGCTAAAAGCAGACTCTCCTTGCTTTGAGTGAACCCTTGGTATTTCTAACTGATGTGATGCTATTGATCTGAGTGATCTGTTAGGTTTATATTCTATGAGCATATCTGCAATGTATTGAGGTCCTAGGCCATTGAGTGATTTATAAACAAGTAACAGTACTTTAAAATCAAATTCTAAATGCAACTGGAAGCCAGTGCAAGGACCTGAGGACTGGTGTGATGTGTTCATGTTTTCTGGTTCTGCTCAGAATCCTGACAGCAGCGTTCTGTACAAGCTGCAGCTGTCTTATGGTCTTTTTAGGAAGACCAGTGAGGAGCCCATTACAATAATCCACCCTGCTGGTGATGAAAGCATGAACAAGTTTCTCTAAGTCTTGACTGGAGACAAAGCATCTAATTCTTGCTATATTTTTGAGATGATAATATGCTGATTTAGTTACTGTCTTTACATGGCTACTGAAACTCAGGTCTGACTCCAGAATCACACCAAGATTCCTGACTTGATTTTTAGTTGTTTGACCCCTAGAGTGAAGGTACATGTTCACTTTGAAAACTTCATCTTTGTTTCCAAACGCAATGACTTCAGTTTTGTCTTTGTTTAAATGAAGGAAGTTTAGGCACATCCAATTTTTAATTTCATCAATGCACTGGCACAGGGGAGTCAATGGGGCTGTAGTCGTTAGGTGATAGGGCTAGGTAAATCTTTTCTTTCTCATTATTTGGCTCAGTGGCAGCATATATAGGTTGAACAGGAGGGGTGCAAGTATTGAACCTTGAGGGACTCCGCATGTCATGGATGTCCACTCAGACTTATGGTCACCGATACTCACATAATCACATACTCCCTTCCAAGTATGACCTGAACCACTTAAGGACCATCCCAGAAAGCCCAACCCAGTTTTCCAGCCTGTCAAGAAGTATGTTGTGATCGACAGTGTCAAATGCAGCACTGAGGTCGAGTAGAACCAGCACTGATAATTTACCTGAATCTGTGTTAAGGCGAATATCATTTATTATCTTTATGAGTGCTGTCTCTGTGCTGTGATGTGGTCGGAAACCAGATTGAAAGTTATCAAAATATCCATTCAAGCTTAAGAACAGCTGATTGAAATCCAGATTGCTCTTTTTCAGGAGGGGCTTAACAACTGCAGTTTTCAGGGATTTTGGAAAAGTCCCAGAGAGAAGTGAGGCGTTTACCACTTCTAGGAGATCTGCTTCTAAACAGTTAAACACGCTTTTTGAAAAAAGATGTGGGAAGTGTGTCAAGGGCGCAGGTTGAGGTTTTAAGGTGCTGTACTGTTTCTTCCAAACTTTTGCCATTAATTGCTTCGAAAACAGACATAATAGCTACTTTGTGATCTGATCTAGGTTGTGATCTGATCTGTTTTACCCAGTGCAGCTAAGGATGTGCTGATCGCCTTTCTGATATTATTAATTTTCTCAGAGAAGAAGGAAGCAAACTCACAGCATTTGCTGTCTGAGAGCATTTCACTGGGAATCTGACTTAGGGGGTTTGTTAGTCTCTCTACAGTAGCAAAAAGAGTGCGGGTGTTGTTTAAGTTTCTGCTTTTAATATTTGAGAAAAAGGTCTGTCTAGCTTTGCCTAGTTCCACATTGAAATCATGAAGGATATCTTTATAAATATTATAGTGGGTTTCAAGTTTTGTCTTTGCCACATTTGCTCAGCTTTTCTGCATTGTCTTTTCTGCATTGTCTTTTCATATTTTGCATATTTTGCACGGTGCATTTTGTCTGCCACTTTTCTTCCTGACTTTCACAGGAGCAATGTTATCAATAACATTCTGTACTTTTGAGTTAAAAGAATCAAGGAGAAAATCAACAGAGTCTGCAGATATGCTTGGTGTTAAAGATATAGCCTTCATAAACAGTGCACTAGTATTCTCATTTAAGCATCGCTTTTTGACCAAGATACATCTAACTTCAACAGTCGGAGAGATCAATATATCAAAGAAAATACAGAAATAATCAGATAGTGCTACATCCTTAATGACAATGGATGAAATGTTTAGACCCTTACTGATAATTAAATCTAGAGTGTGTCCACGATTGTGTGTAGGTCCATGTACATGCCGAATCAGATCAAAAGTATTCAAAACTGTTAGGATTTCTTTTGCCATATTGGATTCTGCATTTTCTATGTGAATGTTAAAATCCCCAGTAATAGCAAAACAGTCAAACTCTGAGGAAATTGCTGATAACAGTTCTGTAAAGTCCTCCACAAAGGCTGTATTTTGGAGGCCTGTAAATAACTATAAGTAGGATGCGAGGAGCACCTTTTAACACAATACCCAAGTATTCGAAAGACAAGTAATCGCCAAATGACACTTGCTTGCATTGATAGACATCTTTAAATAGAGCAGCTACACCTCCACCTCTCCTAACAGCTCTGCAGACACTCATAAAAGTAAAGTTAGGAGGGGCTGTTTCATTCAGGAATGTTGAACTGCAACTGTCTTCAAGCCATGTTTCATTTAGAAGCATAAAATCTAGGTTGTTTGTGGTTATTAATTCATTGACTAGAAGTGTTTTTTTTTGTTTGTTTGTTTGTTTTTTAAGAGAATGGATGTTTAAAAGTGCTAACTTAACAGTCTTACTTTCGGTCTCTACAGTTATCTTAGTTTGACGTGTAATAGGTAGCAGATTAAATGGGTTTGCCAAACGGTTTGAGAAGGCCTTAGGCTTTCTATCACGTAATAAAACAGAAATAGAGAAAGCAACAGGCACACTGGGTTCCCGCTTGTTCTGTAAACATTTGATAAAGTCACTGTTATCATAGCGGGGACCCGACACACATCACTGAGAGCTGTTATCGGTTGTTTTTGGTTCACCTAGAACAGATGGAGGAGGGTGAGGGCCCTGGCGTTGTGGCAGGGGCCAAAGAGCTTTCGCAGGAGGAGGGGGAGGGCGAGCTGGGCCCACAGGCTTTAGTGGATTCGGGGCTCGCTTTTTTGTTGATATCTGGGGGTTCGCAGCAAAAGAGTG
This sequence comes from Culter alburnus, assembly GCA_028476615.1. Lineage (NCBI taxonomy): Eukaryota > Metazoa > Chordata > Actinopteri > Cypriniformes > Xenocyprididae > Culter > Culter alburnus. Next base: position 7,458 of record JAOTNS010001875.1, read on the forward strand.
GGAGAGTTTGGTTCCAGCATACACCAGTTCCTCCATTTTCTCTGAGAAGCACAGAAGAGGGGATGCTGGAGAGAGGGATAACGTGTCCGGTGAGAGGGGCTGTTGCTCTGGTGTTACCGGAGGCTGTAATATGTTGTCCTGGCTTCCCTGGCTGTTTTCCCGAAAGTTGTCCTTGGGTGCTGAATCTTGGAGCAGTTCTAACACGTTGCTGTCTCTCGGTGAGCTCTGTGGGCAGGGCTCAGTCAGGATTGTGTGCGTGAGCAGTGGTTGTTGTGGCTGCGTGGTGTTATTATTGACCTTGTGGGATGTGTCAACCGCATGCCCATTCAGGTGCTGAAATGAAGTCCTGTGGTCAGTTGTACTCTGTCCAGGTGTGTTTGTGCCATTCAGGTTGAGTGGATTTGCACACACTGCTGAAGGATGATAGAGGCAGAAGTAGATATTGTCCTTTAATACTCTTGAGCCCAGTTTGTTTGGTGCAGGCCATCATGAGTGAACATTTGTCTCTGACTCCAGAAAAGATTGAAGTTGTCGATGAAATTCAGTCCCTTTAAGTTGCAGGTTTTTTGCAGCCATGTGTTAAGCCAAAGCAACTGTTTAAATCTATTTGTTCCTCTTGCTGGGAGTGGTCCACTGATGAATGACTGAACTTTTAGTCTTCTAAGCATTTCAAAAAGTTAATTGAAATCCCTTTTAAGGAGTTCTGACTGCTCGAATATCATTCTTCCTAACATGGATGATTAGTCAATCTGCAGTTTTATATTTCATCAGAATGCTCTTAAGTTCCCTGTTTACATCAGGGTGGCGAGGGGGTGGTACAGGTTAACACACACAAGCCCAAGTTTATCTACTTGTAGAAAATTCGACTACGCCACCTGGGAGGGTTTCACCCAGGAAAGAGAAATAACCCCAAAGTTTGTTTGTTATTAGGTCACACAGGTTCGATTCTCTTAAAAAGAAATCTAGGCAGGAAACGTGGGCATCATATAAAAATGTACAAAATTTATTCACAACTTGAATTCAAGATAGAAGAATCACTTAAAATAGCCACAATGATATGGTGCCATTCATGGCAGCTTTCTCTCCAGTGACGACTCGAAGAAACAAATATACACAAAACCAATACCACAAGACAACTACACACAGAAATCAAACTCAAATTATACAGAATTACAAAGAAACTAAAAGAAAATATCCTCACTGTAAAAAGATCCAGTGACAGATGAAACAAAAAAGAAAAATATGTTAAACAAAACCAATTACACAACTTTCAAATAAACAAAACAAAATATAATATAATTAATTACAGGGGTGGGGATACCCACCGGAGTGATCACCAGCACGAGTTATCCAAAAGCACACTTCCACACACACCCCACCGTGAATTCAGATCACACACTCGTACACTTCAAAAGTGTCACACGGCAAACGCTGAAGCAGCACCAAAGATCTTTCACCCGTGGGACCCCAGCTCCTGAATGAAGTCAAAAACAAAATAAGTAAATCTCAAAAACAAATGAATGAAATGCAAATTTAAGTCACAATTCCACCGTAACACGATGGGCAACAATCACCACAGCACAGTACAATTCACAATATACAAATCTGCAAAAAGGAGAAAAAAAAAAAAAAAACTTTGTTAAAAGTTTGAGGGAAACAGGACTCAAATGGAGCGGCCACGTCGCCCTTAGGCCAGCCCCAATAAATGCACGTCCCTCCACCCCAAAGTAAACTAGTAAGTTTAAATTAGAACAAATCACAGAAAGCAAACGGCAGCAGCAGAAGTCCCTTTAAATAGTTGTAATCCGATATTGTTTGTACGGCGCGCAGTGGAGGAAGAACCGAGCTGCAATAATAAATCGCCCAGGACGAAAGGGAGAATCCAAATGCGGATAGACGAGTTTTACAATCAGTTCACCGCTCAGGATACACAGCCTTCAAATAACCCGCTGGTAAACCGAAGTACAGGGACTGCACATTACTCAAACCACCCGCCCCTCAGTGAAACGAGACATTGTTTACAATAAAACTTCCTCATACCTGAAAGGAGGGCAGTAATCACATCCAAAACAGCATCCGACGGAGAAACACACAAACTGATGAAAAGACAGGCTGGTGTACAACAAGCAAGCTATTAGTGCAACGAGCAATAATAAAAAAGTTAGCAAAACGCTACGTGCTAACAGCACATACCTGAAACCGCTGAAACAAACAGAAAAAGGGGAGGATCCGAACGTGACGCATCCCAGGCTGAAACCAACCAGCCCTGAAATAGTGCCCACTCGCTGCTGATTGGTGTTCATGAGCGTCAATCACCACCCTTTCCTCATTCATATTGTCACAATTGCAAAGGCTGCCACTAACTAGGCTGAGGTAGATTGTTTGGAATTTTATAGATTTTAAAGTAAATATTAAAGGGATAGTTCACCCAAAAATGAAAATGACCCCATGATTTACTCACCCTCAAGCCATCCTAGGTGTATCTGACTTTCTTTCAGTCAAACACAATCAGAGTTTTATTAAATAATGTCCTGGCTCTTCCAAGCTTTTATAATGGCAGTAAATAGCATGAGATTTTGAAGCCCAAAGAAGTGCAACCATCCATTATAAAGATATCCACACGGCTCCTGATTAATAAAGTCATTCTGAAGCGAAGTGATGCATTTGTTGTATGAAAAATATCCATATCTAAAACTTTGAAAACTAAAATAACTAGCTTCCGACAGAAGCCTGTTCACAACGATTTATGGCAAAAAAGTGATCTCTGACCTGACGCATGACGTATTGATGAACGCAGAAGCTCAGAGGATACAGCAAAACAAAATGCTGCACGAATTAGAAGTCTAAAACAAGATTTTTTTTTAAGGAGAAATGTTTTACACTTTAGTCAACGTGCGTACAGATATCTGCCAGAAACTAGTTATTATAGTTTTTAAAGTTTTAAATATGGATATTTTTCGTACAAAAATGCATCGCTTCACTTCAGAAGGCCTTAATTAACCCCCAGACCCAGAGCCATATGGATATCTTTTTATCATGGATGGATGTGTTATTTTGGGATTCAAAATATCATCCTTTATTCACTGCCATTATAAAGCTTGGAAGAGCCAGGATATTATTTAATATAACTCTGTGTTCGTCTGAAATTGTTACGGATGCTGGTAGAGCAAACACACGAAGAGGGAGAGTAACGTATAATAAGTCTTTACTTGATAATCCACAGGGCGAAACACAGAATCCAGAGCAGAGCATACACCAACACATCCAAGTACAAATGTACAAACAAGACCCACAAACAACTGAACAAAGACAGGAACTTAAATACACTGACACAAACAAGCTTAACAGGTTAACAAGGGGGCTTGGTCCAGTGAGTGTCCATGGTGACTGAATGTGGTGGGAAACAGAACAAAGGAACATGTGACAAAATGCAAACAAAAACAAACAGAACATGACGGTGACCGTAACAGAAATATACACCTAGGATGGCTTGAGAGTGAGTAAATCATGGGGTAATTATTTTTATTGTTGGTTGAATTATCCCTTTAAGGACATAAAAACAGGTTTTCACTGAAAAAAAAAAAAAAAGAAAAAAAAGATTTATACACAAAAGTATTTTGCAGTTAAAAAAAAGGTACAAATTCAGAACAAATAAATTTTAAATTGATACAAGATTAATCATGCTGAACTCATGAAAAAAATCTTCTAGAAACAGTAATGTTGATATTTACTTGTAAGAAGCATGCTGTTATATGTGCTATTATTGTTAAAATAAAAGTTAAAAATGTACAGTCTCATTAAATATGAATAAGACTGTCTTAATAAAATATCTACTGCTCAACCAATCAGGGGTGTGTTTCCCAAAAGCATCGTTAGCCAACTAACATCGCAAGTTTCGTTGTTACTTACATAGTTCAACGATTTGGTGTTTCCCGAAACCATAGTTCAAATGAACATTCGCAAACTGCATCACAAACTTGTGTGGTTGGAACGACAGCTCTCGAGCTGTAGTTAGAAGCATAGTTTCCTGTTTTCATGACATGTGGACTTAAATCATTATCTTGAGCAAAATAAGCAAGCTGACATTAAGTACAAGGTATCTTTTATTTTGAATATATACAAATGTCATTTAATATGTTTTAGTTTGTCAAGAGATATAAGTACCGTTTTTGGGGAGTGTGCATGTGCGTACGTGCTCTAGTACGTAAGAACGAGCCTATGATTGAATGTGGAAATAAAGCAAAATAACTGAGGAAAATGAGAATTAGTCCTCTAATGCCATGTCCGTAATTTACAGCAGAAATTCTAGCATTAATTTGATCTCAAACGGATTCATTTAAAGAAGTTATTACTCCACCACCGCGTGACGTCATTCACCAACGTGGTTGAACGACAAGTTTGCGACAATACGGTTTCGGGAAACAGTCGTGACTAGCTAGTTGATTTGTTCAACGATGCATCGTACTATGGTAGTTCAGCAGCAAGTCACATCGTTGTTTGGGAAACGCACCCCTGATCAGAGCAATGTTCTGAAAGCCGAAAGGAATATTTCTTTACTCATTATCATGTTCTTTGCAATGTTGCAAACCATAACAACGTACCCAAAAATAGCTGACAATCTTTGAGATGATTCATAATAATGTGTTCAATTTACACTCAATTTATAACACATTTTTTCTTAAGGTTTTAGATTTTAGAATTTAGATTTTAGAATAAATTTCATAGTTCAAAGTTGACTTTTTTTATATAATTCATAATTTTGAACAAGACCAACTCACCTCAAAAACAAACTGCAAAAATTGTACTTAAACACGAGGTGTAAAATTATAATATTGCTTTCCTTTAATAAATAAAGATTTTTGGGAAGAAAATTGTTACTAAAATACAGGTATAAGTAAAATATCATCAGAATTTAATATAAATAACAATTAAAATATATAGATTTTAAAATAAAAATGAAATATGGACAGTAATTATACAGAAAACTGTCACATTAAGTTAAGTTACACTTGTGGGTCATGTGAATGTACAGTGCCCTCCACAAATATTGGCACCTTTAGTAAAGCAAAGGTGGCTGTGAAAATGAATCTGGAAAAAAAAAAAAACCTAACCTTTCATTTGAAGGAAAATAACTGAAAATGTGTGTGGGGGGTGTTTTTTTTTTTTTTTTTTTTGGCCACAATTATTGGCACCCTTAGAATTTATGTAAAATATTTCTGAAGTATATTTCCATTCATATTTACATTTTTTTTTAGCACATCAGGTGATCATGAACATGAAATTGTCCAGCCATGACTTCCTGTTCCACAGGATAACATACATGAGGAAACACAAAAGCCAAAATATAAACCAAAGAATATAGTTCTGATGTGCAGCATAAGATTGTTGAGCTTCACAAAATATAAAGTAGCTGAAAGAAAATAGCTAAAACATTGAAAATCCCCATTTCCACCATCAGGGCAATAATTAAGAAGTTCCAATCAACTAAAGATGTTACAAATCTGCCTGGAAGAGGACGTGTGTCTAATCGTCCTAATGCATGGTGAGAGGAGAGTTTGAGTGGCCAAAGACTCTCCAAGGATCACAGCTGGAGAATTGCAGAGATTAGTTGAGTCTTGAATCTCAGAAAGCCTAAAAATAATTATATATATATATATATATATATATATATTATATATATATATATATATATCAAACAGCACCTACAACCACACAAGTTGTTCGGAAGGGTTTCAAGAAAAATACTCTGCTCTCATCCAGAAACAATCTCCAGCATATTCAATTGTCAGACAAGACTGGAACTTCAAACTGGACCCTTTTATAGTCAGATGAAATTTAAAAAAAAAAAAAAAAAAAAAGCTTTTTTGCAGCAAACCCACCAGATGGATTTGGTGCACACATAGATAAAAAGTACCCCATGTCCACGGTTAAATATACTGCTGGATCTTTAATATTGTGGGCCTGGACATCTTGTTCAGATACATGGTATCATGGATTCTATCAAATACCAACAGATAAAAAAAAAAAAAAAATGCCATGGCCATCCCAGTTCCCTGACCTGAACCCTAAAGAAAATGAGCGGAGTGAACTGAAGAGAAGAAGCACCAACATTGATCTGGGAATGATGAAGGATCTGTTGGAAGCTCATAAAGGAATGATCTCTGTCTCTTGTCAGGTGTTCTCCAAACTCATCAGGCATTATAGGAGAAAACTCAGAGCCGTTATCTTGGGAAAAGGACATTGCAATAATTGGGTGCCAATAATTGTGGCCAACATGAACTAGAGAAAAACATTCATTTCATAATGTGAGTTTGTCTTTAATGAACGAGAATTCAGTGAATTATCATGTTCCTCATGGCTGATTTCCAGAGTATTAATTTTCTTTACCACAGCGACCTGTAAATAAAACATATTTGCTTTTTACATCTCATAATAATTTAATCATTCCTATTTGTGCAGCTTATTATTTCATAAGTTGGTTGTGAAAACAGACTCACGTTTATCAGTGTTCACTTTCTGGATCACCTTTTTAGGAGCTTGAGACCATCTCAGTGTCACATCTGTGTATCCTCTATCAGCCAGAGCAGATCCCAACTGAAAATTCATACTGAAATGATTTAGACTGGAATATGATAAACACAAATCTTCATGTCTAAAAGAAGTTGTATGATATCACAGCAAACCCTGCTTAAAACATTACAAGTTTCTACATATGAAGTAATGGACAAAATTAATAAATCTACAATTATACTGTGTTTACACAGAAATCTGACATTAATTTTAAAAACAGTCAAATTTTATTCAGGTAAATTCAGCAAAAACATTTCAAAATAAATCATAAATCAAAAACATTTCAACACTTTAAATGAAATATGTATTTGTGGACATTTTAAAGGTTTCATTGCGTTTCATCTCACAAACTACAAAGAGACTACAGAGTCTTTTTAAAAAAGTCAGAAACCAGTCGAGAGCAGCTGGTATTTTACAATAATCATGAAAGTTGAATATGTTTCTTTCTCTCACCTGTTTCAGAATGTTTTCTCTCATTGAAGGGTCGGTCAAATCATTGCTGGAGTTAAACTGCATCTTTATAAATGATCTTTTTAAACAGGGACCTAAACAAAGATACATTCATACATGTAAATACATCTACTTCAATTAAAGAGATAGTTCACCCCAAAATGAAATTAATGTCATTAATTTACTCACCCTCCAAACCCGTAAGACTTTCGTTTATCTTTGGAAACACAAATGAAGCTTAAACGTGATGTTCATTGTTCATTGGTTCTCTCATGTCAAGCAAACATTCTTGAGCTTCCGTTTACCACAACTGATTTGTGAGCTGATGAATGTTTATATGCAAATAAGCCTAAATTCAATCATATAAAGCGATTATGTTTCTTCTTCTTCAAAAAAATTGTAATAAACCACTCAATTCATATGGATTAGTTTTACAATCTTTTTGTGAAGTTCACAACGTAATTTCGGGAGGAGTGAACCCATCTAATCTTTCAATTAGTGAAATTCAAACAATTTCAAGAGGAGGGAATCTTTCAATTAACGACCAGAGCATATAAGCAGCTACTCACCCTGCTCTGGCATCAGTTGGTTCGATATCCCTCCACCTCCCCAACTCCACCAACACAATTTAGGCATCTCATCTATCGTACTCCTCTTCCAGGCATTAGTAGTCCCTGGGGGGTATATCCAAGCTCGAGTTGAAGCTGCTTCCTTGAGCCCCTCCACAGCGGACAGAAAGCCAAATACACTTAACCTTATTAGCTTAAAGATTTTATGAGGAAACTCATGAAATGAACTTTAAGAGTTAGTTGCATAGCTGTCAATAGAGGGACAGAGAGCTCTCAATTTTCATCAAAAGATTTTCATTTGTGTTTCGAAGATGATGAAAAGTCTTTGGACCACAAGTTTGGATTGTACACATAATTTACTTGAGCTGGCATATATTAAAACATATCCACACTCCTCACTGCATCTCAGTGACAACATATATGATGTATGTGAATACATTATTATTATCTTATATTATAAACCAATATGACTGATGCACCTTCTCCATAGACCTTCACCTCACACAGAGTGAGTGTCTTCATGTTTCCAGGAATGATCAGATTCACATAACGTCCCTCCATCCCATTACATGAGTAGTTGTAGGACTCTCCTGCTGGAATATCAGGAATAACAGCACATCTACAGACAGAGAGAGAAACTGATTAAGGATATAAAGATACTGTCATATCTTCAAATTCACATTAATTCTTCCATTTGTGCTCAATGTCTCACATTCTTTCAACCTCAAGAGTCTCACATGGGATTGTTGGTGCCATTGTTCTCCAAAGAGTTTCCGATGCGAATCTCAGCGCCCTTTATTCGTTCTGCACAGCAGTCATTTCTGTTAGTGATGACCACTTTGCTAACTCTGTAAATATGATGCAGATCCAGTCTCCACCATGGGTTAGTCTCATTAAGGGTTGACGAGCATCCCGTGTACAACTGCTGGAGACCTCGATCAACTGCCTTTTCAGCAAACCCGTCCCCAGATGTTGATGACTGTGTAGCAGATCCATCTACTGCTAGATTTTCTAGAAAATTTAGGCAAAAATCTATATGTAGAAGCTAAATGAGGATATAAAAACAGTCAAACAAAGGAGCATGCAAGATTATTAACAAGGTAATGAACAAGGCACAGGTCAAATGGAAAACACAGAAGACAAATCCTAAAACACAAGCTATATATATATATATATATATATTTATTGAAATTACAACATGCATGCTTCTTCTTTTGAGGACCTGTATTTCAAGTCTGGCATGGAATTTTCCCCTTAAGGGATTAATAGTTTTACTTTTTCTTTCAATAAACTATCTCCATCTTCAATAACACTCATTTGGAATGAAAATTGTTTCAATTATTGCTGGATAATTGAACGTTAATTTATGCGATTGATGTGGATGTTTAAGATGTTAAAAATGAATGCAATGAATGCATTTTCCTGAGGTTAGCATTAACAAACTCCACCCTTCTTCACAAGAATACATCTGTCAGAATAATCTGTATGTAAGAGATTATTAAAGCATGAATACAGTCATACTAGTTTGGAAGGACATGAGCATGAATAAAGTATAATTTTCAGTTTTGGTGAACTATCCTTTTAAAGCAAGATTTAACTATGGCATGAATTACCTGCCAAATACCCATAGACTTCAACCTCACAAAGAGAAAGAACCTTTTGATAACCAGGAATATAAACATTCACATAACGTCCCTCCATCCCATTACATGAGTAGTTGTAGGACTCTCCTGCTGGAATAGCAGGAATAACAGCACATCTACAGACAGAGAGAGAAACTGGTGAAGTAGATAAAGATACTGTCATATATTCACATTTGTATTCAAGCTCTGTGTTCTTTCAACCTCAAGAGTCTCACATGGGATTGTCGCTGCCGTTGTTCTCCAAAGAGTTTCCGATGTGAATCTCTGCTCCGTTTATTTGTTCTGCACAGCAGTCATTTCTGTTAGTGACAACCACTTCTCTAACTCTGTACACATCACGCAGATCCAGCCTCCACCATGGGTTAGTCTCATTAAGGGTTGATGAACATGATGTACTCAACTGCTGGAGACCTCGATTACTGTCAATGGCCTTTTCTGCAGACCAGCTCCCAGATGTTGACGACTGTGAAGCAGCGGCTCCTACTGCCCGATTTCCTGGAAAATTAATAAAAACCTGTAGTGATCCATCTATATGCACAATTTGAACAAGCGTGTGTATGAATAAGATTTCTATGCAGCTTATTTCTGCCATGGAATAAAAGAAAAAGTCAGAATTGTGAGATGTTAACTCAATTGTTTTATCCTCTCAAAATTGGGATTTTAGATATATCAAAGATAAATATAAATATAAATGTGTAACGATCAGTCCTCTGAAGGCGAGCTTGATGAACCCAAGTGCAGTTTATTATGACAAAGTGAGCAAACAAACAAATCAACCACTTGACATGAACAGACTTGACGTTGAGCAGACTTGAACATGAGCAGACTTGACTATATGACTCACCGACAGCAGGGTTACATTAACAATACACGGTAAAAGCTGCGTTCACGTCACCTCGTATTTACCGGTATCTTGAAATGACAACACGTGACGTTATATTCGGAGCTGTTCACGTCCTTTGACTGGGAATTAAGCGTTTCCATGGCACGCACCTAAAACGCACCTAAAGTAACGCACCTAAAGTAACATGGGGAAGACAATGGCTTTAAAAACAAGAACTAAGAGAACACATGACTATGGCAACCAATGGGGAAGTGACACAAGGAACAAGACATGTTGGTAAGATGGCGCCGAGGTATGGCGCCGTAGCAAGAGCTCTTTTGTGCACTGTCTGTTTTTTATTTGTTTTTGTCTTTAATGCAATTGCCACATTAAGCTTATGGCCGCGAGACATTGTTGAGGATTCGTGAGGAAGGTTGTGGATTGTCATTCATCAATACTGGTCTAAGGTGTGCTGATTTCGATGTGTGCCCCACTCGAGGCAAGCGAGGCCAGGAGTCGGGCCGTGGAGGTCGGGAGCAGAGAGAAAGAACTGGGCGGAGGTATCGCTACACACGGCGTACATTTGAGCCCCTGAGCGAGGACATTACAGGCTACCAGCGGAAGAAGCGCAGACACCGAGAGAAGCGAGGGGGGTTGCTTGTGAAACTGTGCAACCGTCAGTCGAGGATCCCGCTGCCGGCCATCTACCTGGCGAATGTTCAGTCATTGCCAAAATAAGACGGACGATCGTATTAAGTCGTATTAATTGATGAGTCGTATTAAGGCCCAGCGTGAGGCCCGGGACTGCTCCGTGTTTTGCCTGACAGAGACGTGGTTACACAGCGGCGTGCCGGATTCTTCTTTCCAGCCGCCGGGTTTCTCTGTCCACCGCTTGGATAGGGTGAAGGAGCGCACCGGGAAATCGAAGGGTGGAGGTGTGTGTTTTTTAATTAACGAACTTTGGTGCATGGATTGTGTCATCGTGAACAAAACCTGCAACGTTAACTTGGAATGTCTTATTTTGAAATGCCGCCCCTTTTATCTCCCACGGGAGTTTTCGGTAATATTCCTGTGTGGTGTTTATATACATCCGCGGGCGGACATTTCTGTTGCCTTGAGTGAACTAAGCGACATTGTACACAAATTTGAGAACTCCCATGTTAATGCCGTGGCTATAGTAGCTGGTGATTTTAATAAGTGTAATTTTAAAACTGTCTTTCCCAACTACTATCAGCATGTTAAACATCCAACTAGGGGAGCACATATCCTGGATCACTGTTACAGTAATGTAAAATCTGCTTATCAATCTAGTCTTAGACCAGCTTTTGGAAAATCAGATCACTCTTCTGTGTTACTTCTTCCTACATATATACAGAGGAGTAAACAATCAAAACCTTCGTCATGTATTGTTCAGTGCTGGACGAAGGAGAGTGAAGTGAAATTACAGGGATGCTTTGATGCTACTGATTGGTCTGTGTTCCATTCAGAAAATTTGGATGAGTATTGTGATGCAGTGACTGGGTACATCGACTTTTGCATTGATTGCTGTGTTCCAAAAAAGGTAATAAAACGGCATGTTAGTCAGAACCCGTGGTACAATGCAGATGTAAATAGGAAAATACAACAGCGGGCCGTGGCTTTTAAATCTGGTAATGCTGTTGCTTATAAGTTGTCCAGATACTCTTTGGAGCGCTCTATTAAAGCTGCTAAACGAAGCTATGGAGCTAAGATAGAGGGACATTTCACGGAGGCGGACCCTCGACGTATGTGGCAAGGGTTAAATTCTATCATCGATTGGAAACCTAAAGGAGGATCTATCATTAATGTTGATCCATCCTTGCCAAACGAATTAAATGAGTTTTATTGTCGTTTTGAAACTGGATATGTTGAACCTGTTGTTTTTTCGTCTTGTAATGAGCAGAGTTTTACAATCATTCAGGAGGATGTCCAGAGGATCTTGTCCAGGACGAAGGTTAGGAAGGCACCTGGTCCGGATTGTATTCCTCCTCGTGTCCTTAAACTGTGCTCCGAGCAACTTGCTCCTGTTTTGACTGATCTTTTTAACATGTCACTTGGGAAGTGTACTGTTCCAGTTAGTTTTAAAAGATCAATCATAATTCCAGTGCCCAAGAAGACACCTGTGACGTGTTTGAATGACTATCGGCCAGTGGCCCTCACATCTGTCTTGATGAAAACCTTTGAGCGGTTGGTGTTGGACTTTGTTAGAGATCAAATCCCTATGTCTGTGGACACACTACAATTTGCATATAGGAAAAACAGAAGTGTTGAGGATGCCATTTCCTTTGCTTTGAACTCTGTCTATAAGCATCTTGATGCACATAAATCATATGCTAGAATGCTATTTATAGACTATAGTTCAGCTTTTAACTCAATGGTCCCAACAAAGCTCTTTCACAAATTGAAATGTCTTGGACTCGATGATGCCATTTGTAAATGGATTTTAAACTTCCTCACTTGTCGACCACAAAGGGTCAAAATTAATGGCTGTATTTCAGATGAGTTGTATGTTAGCACTGGTTCACCACAGGGGTGTATTTTGAGCCCCCTATTGTTCACATTGTATACTCATGACGTTGTAGCATCCTATGATAATAATGTGATAATCAAATATGCCGATGATACAACTATCATTGGGCTGATTAGTTCAAACAATGAATCTCAGTATCACGAGGAGGTGGGGAATGTTGTTCAATGGAGTAAAAAAAATAACTTGCTTTTGAACACTTCAAAAACGTGTGAACTTGTTATTGATTTTTGTCACAACAGGAATCAGTTGCCTATTACTATCTATGATTCTGATGTGCAGATTATTGAGAAATGTAAATTTTTGGGTGTGACTCTTTCTCATGATTTGAACTGGAGCTCTAATACGACTAGCATTGCTAAGAAAGCGAGACAGCGCCTCTTCTTTTTACGCAGGCTTCGAGAGTTTACTCAAAATACTAAGATTCTTTTGAATTTTTACTATTGTGTAATTGAGTGTGCTCTAACTAGTTGTATTACTTTGTGGTATGGTAATCTCACCCTGAAAGAGAAGAAGGCTTTGAACAAAGTGGTTCGCTCAGCCAGCAGGATCATTGGCTGCACTTTGCCGCTCCTGGAGGTTACATATAAAGCTAGACTCTTGAATCGAGCTTTAAAACTTGTTAACGATGCCTCAGGCCATCCTGCAGGGGCCTTCTTTGAGATGCTTCCTTCAGGGAGAAGGTATCGCTCGGTAAAATGTTCTACTGATCGCCATTTAAACAGTTTCTTTCCCCAAGCTGTAATCACTTTAAACAAAGCACTTTAAATTAGGCATTTTAAATTTATGTGTGGATTTTATTGTACAGTATTTTACTTTTGGGTTTTTATGTGGCATCTGCTTGTCTGTTTTATGTTATGTCTTTTATGTGTTAGACATTGTACTCTGTGCTTCTTGCACATCTTTTCCAATGTGGTTTCTTCTTCTTTCTGGTTTTACGGCGGTTGGCATCCAGCTTATTGGTGCATTACCGCCCCCTTCTGCTCCGGAGTGTGGACCAGATAATAGGTTTACAATCTTATTCCTTACCTTCTATTTCCCACTCAATTTTAACCCCACCCCATCCCACACACACACACACACACACAAAACATTCTCCAAAATAATCTTTTACTTAAATTATCCAAAATAACTGGTTCTGTTTTCTATACCCTACTAATATCCTTTTATAATTCCTCCCTCACATTCTACTAATTTAACTTCAAATCCTATTAAATACCCCTGATTCTCTTAAAAAAGTCATCAGTACTCTAATCTGTTCCCTATCTTTCGTGCCCAGTAACCTTTTTACCGTGAACTCCTGTTCCCCTAATTCCCTCAATTTATTCCTCATCATCTCTCTATGAACTTCATATCTCCTACAAGTCATGATTATATGCTCTACTGTTTCCTCTTCTTGACATCCTTCACACAATCCTGTCTGGTGTTTCCCTATCATCTTAAGAGTTTTATTTAGTGTACAATGTCCCAACCTTAACCTAGTCATCACTATTTCTTCTCTCCGATACCTGCATCCTACCCTATCTCCTTTAACATTTCTTTGAATTTGATATAACCATCTCCCTTTATCCCCTCTATCCCACCTTTCTTGCCAAATTTGATTTATTTTCTCCCATATTATACTTTTAACCTCTGCTTTGCTAAAACTTACTTGCATTTCTATACTATCTTTCAATAATGCCCTTTTTGCTAACTTATCTGCCATCTCATTTCCCCTGATCCCTACATGTGCTGGTACCCACATAAATTTGACCTGACTACCTTTGTTTACTATCCTCGTGCTTACCTGAAGTACTTCATAAAGGATATCTTGTCGGCTTTTTGAAATAAACGACCTTAAACTAGTTAAAGCTGAAGAAGAGTCAGAGCATATCAGAGCTTTATTTTGTCCCGTCTCTTCCACCCACCGTAATGCAGTTAATATTGCCAACATCTCTACAGTATATACCCCTAATTTATCTGATGTTCTTCTATTTATCCCAATTCCTTTTCCTGGTATTGCCACACCAAATCCTGTTGCCTCTATCTCTGGATTTTTTGCACCGTCTGTATAAATCTGTGTAAATTCATTATATACTTCTCCTAGTCGATTATTGAAAATTCTTATTAAGTTAATTTCCTCCTTTGCCTTCCTTTTTTCCTCTAGAACAAACCAGTCTACCTCAGGCCACATCATCTTCCACGGAGCTGTCACTGGAAAAACTACCGTAGGACTTATCCTCAGATTAAACACTTCTAAGTGTAAGTGTATGTATGTTAGACCCAATGCCCAATGCCGACTAAACTACTGAAAGAAATGCTTCCAGAGTCGTAGGTCCACTTCTTGATATAATTAATTCATCCTTAACACTAGGATACGTGCCAAAAACCTTTAAGCAGGCTATTATTAAACCTCTTATTAAAAACCTCAACTAGATCCGAGAGATTTAGTAAATTACAGGCCAATCTCGAATCTACCTTTTTCTGTCAAAGATACTAGAAAAGGCAGTTTCAACACAACTGTGCTCCTTTTTAGAAAGAAATGGAATCTGTGAGGATTTCCAGTCAGGATTTAGACCATACCATAGTACTGAGACTGCTCTCGTTAGAGTTACAAACGATCTACTCTTATCATCCGATCGTGGCTGTATTTCTCTATTAGTGTTACTAGATCTCAGTGCTGCTTTTGACACTATCGATCACAACATTCTTTTAAAAAGACTTGAAACTATATTGGCATTAGTGGAACTGCTTTGGCATGGTTCAAATCGTACTTATCTGACCGTTATCAGTCTGTAGTAGTTAATGAGAGATGTCGTATCGATCACAGGTTCAATATGGAGTACCACAAGGCTCAGTACTAGGACCGTTGCTTTCACTCTGTACATGCTGCCCTTAGGACAGATAATTAGGAAGCATGGTGTTAGTTTTCACTGCTACGCTGACGACTCAGCTCTATATTTCCTCGCGCCCTGACGAAACCTACAATTCACAAAACTAACAGAATGCATAGCTGACATTAAAAACTGGATGACAAGAAATTTCTTATTATTAAATTCAGAAAAAACTGATATCCTAATCTTTGGACCAAAAACTTCCTCACGAAAAAACCTTGAATACTCTCTAACACTTGACGGGTGCTCCATTAAACCTTCGTCCTCAGTTAGGAACCTGGGTGTGCTCTTTGATACCAATCTTTCATTTGAAAGTCATGTTTCTAGTATCTGTAAAACCGCATTCTTCCATCTAAAAAATATATCTAAATTACGACATATGCTCTCAATGACAAATGCGGAACAGTTGGTTCATGCATTCATGACCTCAAGACTAGATTATTGTAACGCTCTACTGGGTGGTTGTTCTGCTCGGCTTTTAAACAGACTACAGTTGGTCCAAAATGCGGCAGCTAGAGTTCTTACTAGAACCAGAAGTAGACCATGTTAGCCCAGTTCTGTCAACATTACATTGGCTCCCTATTAAACATCGTATAGATTTTAAAATCTTGCTACTTACTTATTAAAGCTTTAAATGGTTTAGCTCCCCAGTACCTAAGCGAGCTCTTAATGCATTATAGTCCTTCACGTTTATTGCGATCTCAGAATTCAGGCCAGTTGATAATACCCAATATCAAAATCAACTGAAGGCGGCAGATCCTTTTCC
The DNA here is from genome assembly GCA_028476615.1 of Culter alburnus. Taxonomy (NCBI): domain Eukaryota; kingdom Metazoa; phylum Chordata; class Actinopteri; order Cypriniformes; family Xenocyprididae; genus Culter; species Culter alburnus. Next base: position 23,697 of record JAOTNS010001875.1, read on the forward strand.
TATTTAGCACCTAACTCTGGAACAATCTTCCTAGCATTGTTCGGGAAGCAGACACACTCTGTCAGTTTAAATCTAGACTAAAAACACATCTCTTTGCTCTTGCATACACATAACACATTATCAATACACTAACATTTTTCAAATCCGTTAAGGATTGTTACGCTGCAATACTTAGGTCGGCCGGAACCGAGAACATTTCCTATAACACTAGATATACCTGTACATCAGAATAAATGGCATCTACGCTAATATCTGTCTCTCTGCTTATCCTGAGGTTTGCCGGTGCTGGATCCAGGCCGTATCCAGATCAGATGGAGAACCTGTGTCTGGACCTGCCTACAATGTAGCCCAGGAGACAATGGGCCTACAGATCCAGTTCTGGCTGCATCTATAATTCTGATTTTTATCCCCGTATCCGCTTACATATATATATATATAATCTACTTTTAATCTCTATAATAAATGTATAATTCAGATTTTGATCTCCATATCCATTTACATATATTATATATATCTTCCAAGGGGTTTTTTCCTCCTAGGACTTTTTTCCCAGTTTAGCACGCTGGGTTTTTCTCCTAGGGGGTTTTTTTCCACCTGGGAGTCAGCGACATTGGCTTAATGTACCACCATCTTGTATATGTTACATATTACCACGCTTGTTGTACAGCTTATTTTTAACCACTTCCCTTTTTTTCTGTGCTTCTAATATGTAAAGCTGCTTTGAAACAATTACCAATTGTAAAAGCGCTATATAAATAAATTTGACTTGACTTGACTTGACTAAGTCTTCAGCTATTTTATTTCCAAGCCGCCCAAAGTTTTCCCTTAATTTCGTCCATTCTCCCAACACACCTGCAATACTGCTTTTGTGGGATGGGAGTCTTTATGCCCCTTCAACTAACCCAGTAGTTTGCCATCAATTGGATCCTTCTTAATTCCAATGGCATTTCTGCAATTTCCACTTGTATAGCTGGAACTGATGATGTTTTAAAAGCTCCGCAACACACTCGTAGTGCTTGTATCTGGATCACCTCCAGTCTCTTTATCAGAGATTTGGCTGCTGACCCAACCACTATACTGCCATAATCCAGCACCGATCTTATTAATGCTACATATATACTTTTAAGTGATGCACGACTAGCTCCCCAATCTCTGCCTGCTAAACATCTCATCACATTTATTACCTTCTTACACTTTCCCTCCACTTTCTTAATATGCTCTGCAAATGTCAACCTAGCATCAAATGTCACTCCCAAAAATTTGAATGTACCTACCCTCTCCAGCTCTTTCCCATACATCCTTAACCTCTTGTCGTCACGTATTCTTTTCCTGCTAAAAAAGACAGACTTTGTCTTTTCTACGGAAAACCTAAATCCCCATTCATATCCCCAATCTACCACCTTATCAATTTCCTCCTGTACCTTCCTAATAACATATTCCACATTCCTTCCTCTTTTCCACACCGCCCCATCATCTGCAAACAAAGACCTTCCTATATCTTCTGGACCCTGTACAAATACATCATTAATCATAATGATAAACAGCAACGGGCTTATCACACTACCTTGAGGTGTGCCGTTTTCAACCATATATAGATTTGACATATCTGCCCCAATCCTCACTTGAATTTTCCTTCCAAACAGAAAGTCTTTTATCCAATTAAACACCCCCCACCTACCCCCATCTTACTCAGCTTAATTAATAATCCCTCCTTCCACATCATATCGTAGGCCTTTTCTATATCAAAAAATACTGCAACTACACTCTCTTTTTTTTGCTTGTGCTTTTCTTATTTCATTCTCTAATCTTAAAACCGAATCCATTGTATTCCTTCCCTTTCTAAAACCACTCTGACAGCTTGTCAGTAAGCCTCTTTTTTCAAGTTCATATGACAATCTATCTGTTATCATCTTTTCCATTGTCTTACACAAGTTAGACGTAAGAGCTATTGGCCTATAACTCGTGGGATTAGTTGGATCCTTGCCTAGTTTCCTGATTGGAATCACTACTGCTTCTTTCCATTCACTTGGTAATTTTCCCTCCTTCCAAACTTTATTATATAACTCAAGCAGCTTTAAGAGTGATCTTTTCCCTAGATGTTTTAACATCACATAACATACCCGATCCTTCCCTGGAGATGTATTTTTTGCACTCTTAATTGCTCTCACCATCTGCCAGAGTGAATGGCTCATCTATTGCTTCTCCTGACTCTTCCTTTCTATCGAACACCTGTAAATACTGTCTCAAAGTTGTTGCCCTTCTTCTTCTCTCTTCTTCTAACAGATTTTCTGAACTGTGAACCTTTGTAAATGATTTTACCATAACCTCTACCTTTTCCTTATCAGATACCGCTATTTCCTCCTCAAATGTTAACACTGGATATTCCCATTGCCTCCTGTCTCCACCCATCCTCTTTATCATTCCCCATACTTCCCCCACAGGTGTTGTTCTTCCTATCTCATTACAAAAAATTCTCCAACTTGACCTTTTTTGCTTGTCTTATCGTTCTTCTTACCACTGCTTGAGCTTTCTTATATTGGATTAGATTCTGTAGATTGTGGGTTCTTTTAACTATTCTGAATGCTTTATTTCTTGTCCTTACTGCCTGATGGCACTCCTCATTCCACCAAGGCACCAATTTTCGGTTTCCTTTGTTTTTCCCCTTTGGAATAGCTTCCTCCGCTGCCATAATAATTGCTGATGTGACCTGCCTATTTGCATCTTCTATACTTCCAGACATATCGATCCTAGTCACTGTTTCTTCACTCAGTTTCTGGAATTTATCCCAGTCTGCTTTTTCAAAGATCCACTTTGGAATCCTTCCCTCTTTCCTTACTTCCGTTCTCCCACCCACCGTGCATAAAACTGGGTAATGATCACTCCCCACTGTTGTTGCTGTCCAAACTTCCCATTTACTACCTCCAGCTATTGTATTAGACACTAAAGTTAAATCTAATGTTGATTCAGTTCCCGTCCGTAAGTTTATCCTAGTTCCTCTACCATCATTTAAACATACCAATTCCTTTTCATCCATCAGATGCTCAATTATCTTACCATTTTCATCTGTCTGTACACCTCCCCACATTGAGCTATGAGCATTAAAATCTGCACACCAAATTACTCTTTGTCTGTCTTGTCCCTTTATTCTTAGTAAATTATCTAATACCAGCCTTCTACATGGGTTATAATAATTGATTATTCCTATCCCTCCCCCTCTTTCCCACACCTCCACCACTATGTATTCCTGATCTTCTCCCTCTTCCAGTAATTTATATGGTATTCCATGCTTGATGAAGGTGGCACACCCTCCTCCCCCTCCCGTAGTCCTATCATTCCTTACTGTAATGTATCCATGTATAACAAACTCTAGATGTGGTTTCAACCAAGTTTCCTGTATACACATTACATCTGGCTTTTCTTCTAATTCATTTATGAAATGCTTAAATTCCTGACCATTAGCTATTAAACTTCTAGCATTCCATTGTAAAAGGATTACCATTAGTATTAACCAACCCATGACGTTTCTTGGCTTGACTGATTAGCAAGGTTCTCCCTCACTTCCTCCCATGTCAGTCCTACTAATCCTAGATGATTTATTGCAGCTTTTACCACCAGCTGTATTTTGTCATTTTTAGATTTAACTTCTGCAGTACTATTAATCACTCCTGCTATGAACGTTACCAGATCTCTTTTACTCACATACACTCTTTCTTCTTCTGTTCCTTGTTGTTGCTCTGGCACTCCCATATCTTCTATCTCATTCGTATTATTTTCCCTCTCTCTTACCACTTTAACAGCATCTGCATAAGTTATCCTTCTTTCCACTCTTATCTTTTGAATTTTGGTCTCCCTTCTCATTATTTCACATCCACCATATGCCACATTATGTGCTCCTCCACAGCTGCAACACTTGGGTGGAATCCCTATTCCACATTTCCCATATTCATGGTCCCCTCCGCATCTAGCACATCTTCTCTGTCTATTGCAATTTTTTGCAGTGTGCCCAAACCTCTGACACTTAAAGCACCTCATTGGCTTTGGTATGTACATCCTCACTGGATAGCTCATGAATCCTAAGAACACCTTCTTTGGAATATTCTCTCCTTCAAATTCTATTGACACTGTTTCACTTTCCCTCATTACTCCTTCTTTTGTTGTTTTCAATCTTTGAACGTTCAGTACTTTTCCTCCTTTTATATTCTTTTTCAATTCCTCCATGCTCACATTCATTGGCACCCCCGTAATCACTCCTATGCATCCATCTTCTCTCCGAGTTCCCACCCTTCCTGTATTTTCCACTTTACATTTTCCTATCTCTTTCACTTTTAGTGCTTTCTCCATTTGCATTGCATCTGCACACCTCACCATTAGGTTGCCATCATTAAGTATCTTTGCATATTCTATTTCCCCTATCTTTTTTGCCAAAGTTGTTGTTAACATAAAAGGGTTAACTTTCTTCATGCTTTCCTGATTCTTCTCGTTAAATCTTATTATTACTACATAATTCTCATTTCTTTCTTTTTGGGGTATCTCTTGTTCCTCTTCACTTCCTGTATCTTCCTCATTCTCATTTCTGACTCTTTTATTCCCTTTATCTTTTTTATCACTCATCCGACTCCTCTTATCCCCCCATACTTCATCTAGCCCTTCATTATAATCCATACTTTCCCACCTACCTATTTCTGATCCATTCGCGGAGCAGTCGTGCTCAACCGCCTTCAGCTTCAGATCTCCAATGTGGTTTTATACTGCAAATGGCTAATAAAGTGAACTGAACTGAACTGAAGAGAACCAATGACAGAACAGAACTCAGAAACGCATGACCATAACCAATGAGAACATGACACATAGACTAAGGGAGAACATGAGGAGCAAGGGAAGCATGTGTAACCAGGTTGAAATTATATCTTTACTTTTACGGTTGAAATGTCACCAAATCCTGATGAACATTGTTTTTTATACATTTAAGATGTGTTCTGTTGCCAATGTTTATGGCTGGATGTTGTATTCAGACATAGTGTTAATACCTGTACTGTCACTTTAAGAGTGTCGCAGGCTTTGTGGCGTCATTCACGCGCTTCCTTCAGTTTGCGCCAGACTAGCTGAGAGGAGGTAATGTATTATTTTGCTCGTCAGTTTTAAACATTTATTTCGGTTTTTGTACGATGCAAACCTTGTTTTATGCATGTATAAATGTTAGTTTTGAGGTTGTGAACATGCAGTTAGTGTCAATTGAACGTAAACCTTGTAAACAGACTTTTTGCAAGCTTTAAAGTAGACATGTTTCCACGTGCTAGTCTACAGGATTTTCTGTATGTTTATCTGCTAACAGGAGCTTGAGACCTGTGTATTGTGTGGAGGAGACTGCATGTGACAGAGCCTTATATTTTTTTGTTGAATTGTACAGGTATGTGTATAATGTTCATGATAATTTGTCTGGCATAGTGTTTACATTGATTGCATATGTAAAAGAAATTCATGTTGTCAATTACATTGAGCATTTTATAATTTATTCAGTTCATTTTCACATTTTTATTTAAAAGTATTTTTGCTGATAATAGTAAAGGTTTTATCAGTATATGTATATGCAGTTTGCGCCAGACTAGCTGAGAGGAGGAGCTTGAGACCTGTGTATTGTGTGGAGGAGACTGCATGTGACAGAGCCTTATGTATTTTTTGTTGAATTGTACAGTTTGCACCAGGTTTGCTGAGAGGAAACGAATTTGCTGTTCGCCTTCATTAAAAGAGAAACCAGCAGTACAGTTGGTCGTGGTCTGTGTCTTTCCTTCATTCAACACAACAAGAACACAACGCAGAATATACAAGGGTTAAGGGACGTGCATCCAACCTAACCAACTGTTAAAGACAGAGCACGTCCGTTACACATGACACAAACAAGCAACATCAAACTACAAAATAAGACATGAAATCATAAACATGAACAAAAAACCAAAACGTACGTGACAAAATGTAAAAATAAATCTGCATTGTTTATCCTTTTGATCTTTAATTGATAAAATTAGCAAAAATCTACCATTGAACAAAAAAGAATTGAAAGTGGGGGGAAAATTACATTATGAAATAAATGTTTTTCTCCAAAACACGTTGGCCACAATTATTGGTACTTTTTTGCAATCTGCTTTTGCCAAGATAACAGTCTTCACCTAAAATGCCTGATGAGTTTGGTGAACACCTGACAAGAGATCTCTATAGTAAAAAAAACCTGATATGAAGAGCATCATTTCTGCACCAAACACAATGATGTTGTGTCCAATGTTGTCCTTCTCAACTATTTTAACAATAATTAGAGGCCCCTACCTCATTACACTCTCAGTACTTTAAAAAACACAGAATCTCAAACAGGGAATTGAATTTTAGGGACATTCTAACTGCATTCTACAGGCTCCATCGCGTAGTGAGTTGTTTCCGTGCACCATGTTCGCCGTCAATCGACTGTATGAAATGTCACATGATCTACTTAAGTCTGGGAGCGGGGCAAGTGCATTAAATGTGTTCATTTTAACATTATTTTTCACTGTGATTAATTAATCTAATTTCCACATTAAATCAACAGCCCAAATTGAAATATTTCATTAGCTCATTGAACAAAGCTTACTCAAGGAAAAACAGTTGCTAGCAAGCAGCTTTGAGCCAAGACGAACAAACAAGTTCATCTCACAGCAAGTTCAGCTCATTCGGACATCTACCACTTATTACACAGCTTTTCACCACATAATAATGATGGGGATGTAAAATATATATTTTAAAAGGAAACCATTTTAAAAACCTAAACATTTATTACCATTAACGTACAAAACAAGTGTTCTGGCAACAAAACAAAAACTATAGCAATATTAACATAGGCCTACAGAAATTCCTCCGATTTAATTTAAAATACAGTCAAACATTGAGAGGCAAGATGGCGGCAGCTCTGTTCGAATGAGAGAGAGACATTAACAAAAACCTCTGAATGACGCAACTCAGACCTCGGAATCAAGCATTTCAGAGAGGTGCGTAATAATAAGTATTACATTAAATATTGAATTACCTGCCAAATACCTGTAAACTCCAACTTCACAAAGAGTAAGAAACTCCTCAACTCCAGGAATATGAACAACCATGTAACGTCCCTCCATCCCGCCACATGAGTAAGTGGCTGTGGCACTGGCTGCAAGATTATAAATTACACCACATCTACAGACAGAGAGATTATCTGTTATCGGGGTCACACTTTGGTTTAGAGTCCAATTCTCACTATTAATCATACGACTTTTGACCAATTAAGTTTAGATATTGGGTGAGATTAAAGAGTTAGTTCACCCAAAAAATTTAAATTATCTCATGATTTACTCACCCTCAAGCCATCCTAGGTGTACATGACTATCTTCTTTCAGATGAACGCAGAGTTACAGTATATTAAAATAATATTCCGGCTCTTTCCAAGCTTTATAATGGGAGTGAATAGTAACCGTGATTTTAAAAACCAAAATTGACGACTCATAAAAACAATCCATACGGCTCCAGGGGGTTAATAAAGGCCTTCTGAAACGAAGTTGATGCAAAAACTTGAGAAATGAGATCCAGGCAGTCCAGCAATGATTATGTCAGATTAAATTTGAATAAGGAATAACAAATTTATTAATTAAAAATTATAGAGACAAACAATTAATTAATTAATAATTAATAATAAAATTTAGAGTATTGTAAAATCCAGAGTATTGTATCTAATAGATGAAGATCAGAATATACAGAAAGAAGGAACAAAATTAAGACACTTGCAGAATGAAAGAGAAAGGCAAAGGGAAGCAAAGCAAAGGAAAAAGCTAAACTATCAACGACTCAGTCCATTTTATACCATAAGCATAGGGAAATTTACATCCCACTCAAATTTATGTTTTGTTCTTATCAGAAAAGGTCAAATGGATTTACCCATTATGTCATAGGCTGGACAAGTGTCAAAAACAAATATAGGGGTTCTTTTGACACCCTTAAGGGAATTTTGCAGATCTTACATTATCACGTCAGCAGAAATAATAACGGACATGTTTCGATATAAAAAGTACATGATCAAATGAGCAACTAATTCTGAAAAACATCACTTCTGCAGTACTTGGCAAACGTCCAATATCTAACCAAATGTGTCAACGTGACCTGTCACATTGGAATACTTTAAGAATAATAACAAGCATACATACTCTTAAATATAAAAGAATAATAACCATAAAGGAGTACAATAAAAAGTAAATACTTGAAAATATGATGAGAATTATATATGGATTAGGAGTACATGAATCTATGAAATCAAAAGTAATTATTAACATAAAATATGAATAAAATGCATGAATATGAATATTGACCATTTTGGATCCACCAGAAGTGATGTGTTTTTGTAAGAAAAATATCCATATTTATAAACTAGAATCGCTGGCTTCCGTATGCAAGTCGATTCCGGTGGACCTGACCAGAAGCGCAGAGGATAGAGCAAAACAAATCACCGGTCACAAATTAGAAGTCTAAAACAAGAATTTTTAGAGGAGCTTAAGTTTGTCGCCCAGCCTTATTAGTTTGAACTGCAAGAGGTGTCTACTCTCACATAAGCTTACGCTACTCCTACATCCTACATCATGCATCAAGTCAGAGGTCACACTTCTGCTTGAACTCGACTTGCACATGACCGCTGCCAGAAGCCAGTGATTATAGTTTAAAATCTCTTAAATCTTTATTAACCCCCTGGAGTCGAATTATGATGGATGGATGTGCTTTTTTGCCTTCAAATTCTTGAGCCCCATTCACTCTCATGATGAAGCCTGGAAGAGCCAGAATATTTTTAACATTACACCGATTGTGTTTGACTGAAAGAATAAAGTTTTGAACACATAGGATGGCTTGAGGGTGAGTCAATTATGGGATAATTTTTATTTTTGGGTGAACTAACCCTTCAAGGGATATAGAATATGGTCATGCAGAAAAAGTCATTAATAGAGTATTTTACTTTAAAAGTACTAATAGCCAATATCCTAGTTATCAGTTTCTGTTCATCTGCAGCCACATTAATCAAAAGAAAGCCTCACATGGTGTTGTTGTAGACATCAGGGAAGTTCCCGATGCGAATCACTGCCCCGTTTAGCCTCGAAGCAAACGCGTTTCTGTTAGTGATGGTCACCCTGTTCACTCTGTATACCTTCAGTAGATCCACTCTCCACCACGGGTCAGTCTCAAATTTGGTGTGGGCCCAGGTGGTGAGCAAACCATCAATAGCACGTGTAGATACCCAGTCTTCATAATTTGACGACTGACTAGTTTTGCCCCAAAGTGCTGCGTTCTCTGGAAAATGTTTTAGGGACAAAGAGAAAATTGCCACTATTGACCATTAGGTCTCACTGAGGATTTTTAAACATCTTACCAAACTAATCTTATCATGTCTGCCACGGGGGTCAGAAACTAAGGGTTAAGGTTGCCACAGGTATTTAAAATGAAGGGGCAAAAGAATGATCCTTTTTTATTTTATTGGTTTCCAACATTTCTCATTTAATGGGTTTGATGTGATATATAGAGTAAAAAAGGGATAACAAAAACTGCCTTAGAGCTTAATACATTTCTAAGTGCTTTTATATTTGCCAGTTCAAACAGACAACACACAAATGAGTAAAGTTGGAATAAAAATAAATGATTTTACCTTCTTGTCCATTTGTCATTTCCTCAATCAATAAAAACCCTGTGGAGTGAGTATCAGAGAACCAGGTTTTGTTGAATCACATTCAGATTTGGATTTTGATTTTATTTACTTTGATATTGTCACTAACAAATATCATCTGAATGATAATGGAAACATAAAACATTGATCTGTGTAATGAGCATGTTGGAGGAAAACTGATAAACTAATAATAATAATAATAATAATAATATACAACCAACAGAATATTAATCTAAAGTGGGCTGAGGACTACCAGACCTTCTGACAAACACAGACTGTCAAACCATTGCAACACAAATGAGCAACTATTTAACATAAGATTGTTTTGGTAAAGTACATCTTAAAAAAAAATACAAAACAAAAAAAAAAAAAAAAAACTGAAAAGTCACTCAGGCTATAATGTTAAAGGGTTAGTTCACCCAAAAATGAAAATTCTGTCATTTATTACTTACCCTCATGCCGTTACACACCTGTAAAACCTTCAGAACACAAATTAAGATATTTTTGTTAAAATCCAATGGCTCAGTGAGGCCTCCATAGGGAGCAATGACATTTCCTCTCTCAAGATCCATTAATGTACTAAAAAATATTAAATCAGTTCATGTGAGTACAGTGGTTCAATATTAATATTATAAGAGACGAGAATATTTTTGGTGGCCAAAAAAACAAAATAATGACTTATATAGTGATGGCCGATTTCAAAACACTGCTTCAGGAAGCTTCGTAACGTTATGAATCAGTGTGTCGAATTCGGATCGCGTGTCAAACTGCTGAAATCACGTGACTTTGGCGCTCCGAACCGCTGATTTGACACACTGATTCATTATGCTCCGAAGCTTCCTGAACATTGTTTTGAAATTGGCCATCACTAAATAAGTCGTTATTTTGTTTTTTTTGGCACACCAAAAATATCCTCGTCACTTTATAATATTAATATGAACCACTGTACTCACATGAACTGATTTAAATATGTTTTTAGTACATTAATGGATCTTGAGAGAGGAAATGTCATTGCTTCCTACGGAGGCCTGACAGAGCCATCGGATTTCAAATAAAACATCTTAATTTGTGTTCTGAAGATGAATGAAGGTCTTACAGATGTGGAACAGCATGAGGGTGAGTAATAAATGACTGAATTTTCATTTTTGGGTGAACTAACCATTTAAGGCAGGAACACACCAAGCTAACGATGACGAACTAGTGGCGACGAAAGCAGATTTCGGGGTTGGCTCACATTAGCAATGTCTGTGTCCAGCCGACGGCCAAGTAGCACGTCCTTTTCTGCACCTACGTAAGATGAAATGCCTTTCCGTACCAGCAGGTGGCAGTAGCAGAACAGCCAATCAGAATGATGGCCAGACGGACGATGAGCTCCGACACCGATCAAAGAATATAAACTAACAAGAAGCGACACTCAATCAAAGAGCTTAGAATCCAAGAGGCGACACTTTGATACTTTTTGGGTAACAGCCACTAGATGGCGCTCCAGTAGCGCGGCCGCCATTATAGGCTAAAAATACTAACTGGACCATTGAATCCTTCACATCTTACGCACAAAAATTTCACTGCCAAATCAGAAGCGCAATAGAGCAGTTTTTAAATTAAGTAAATTATGGCTCCTACAGTAAATGTTGTATTCTTATATATGTTTTTTACCAGTTGTGGAATCCAACCATTCATCCCTAATCACTATCAATCCCTAACCATCTGAGGTAACGTAATTAGCCTACTTTATTGAGTATTTCCATTTTATGCAACTTTACACATTTATTAATAGTAAATTAATAATTAATAAATTTAAGATCATCATGTTTGCAGCGAGCAATATATTTCAGACCTAGTGGAGTAATAGTAATAATATCTAGGTCTGAATTTAAATAAGTTATATTGTATGTTTTAATGGATCACGCTACAAACATAATGATCTTATAATACATGATGCATTGCTGTGTCCGTAAAATGGCGGAAATGCAGAGCTGCTGCTGGGCGCCGGTGTTGCAATGGAACCTCTTGGGTTCTACATGTTGAATAGGCCAAAAAAACCCGATGTGGACCAACTTCTGCCAACGGGGAACACACTGAGAAAACTTAGTCGGCCGACGAAGAAAAACTGCCCGACGGCCGACTGTCAGCTTGGTGTGTTCCTGCCTTTACAAAAGATTCTGTTTCAAATAAATGCTGTTCTTTCGAGCTTTCTATTTATAAAAGAACCCTTAAAAAAATGTATCACATTTCCCACAAAAATATGAAGCAGCACAACTGTTTTGAACAGAGCAGCAAATCAGCTATTAGAATGATTTCTAAAGGATCATGTGACACTGAAGATTCACAGAAATAAATTACAGTTTAATATTCTCATAGAAAACAGCTATTTTTAATTGTAATAATATTTCACACTATTAGTTGCTTTTGTATTATAATACGTACATCACAAGTACATAATGCAAACCATGATAACAAATGTGTGGCTAAAAAAAATGATTTATTATAGATAAGCATGAATGTATAAAGCAGCAGGTTGTTTGGCAAGAAATTCACACATTACAATATTACAAATCCACAGTAGCGAGAGATGAGTGTAAACTAAACTAGAAACAGCAACATTTCCAAACAAAGGGGAAGATTGCAGAAAGCTCAGTTAATATTAGTGTGAATCTAGTAAAATAGCAGATGTATGTTGTACTTTACCCAGTAAGATCCACAGGCACTTGAAGAGCTTCTTCATGTTTGATTAAAGGTGTCCGTCTGTCTTTTAGGGAAGGAGAGTGTGAGTTTTATACGTTTTATGGAGGACGACCCATTTAAATGTGCATCGCATGATCAACCGTGTCTCTCCTCCCTTCTGTCACACTCGTCTGTCTCTCGTGTTTCAAACAAACACACTGTATACATGTTTAACTTGTCCTAATGTCTATTGGATCAATGTGAATTTTCTGCACAGTTGTTATTGCATAAAATTTTATTTTCATGTAGGTTTCATGAACTTGCAAAATAAAGAATTGCAGCACACATATTTTCAGTGTTCTGTGTTTGTTTTCCCTTGTCACATGTTCTTTGTTTTCAGTTTTCCCGACACTAGTTTGTTCCCTTGGTTACCCTGATTTGAGTTCATTAGTTCTAGGTGTCTTATTAATTAGCCTTGTTTGCCCCTTTTGTGTGCTGTATATATTCCGTGTTCTCCTCAGTCCTTGTCTGCTTCGTCTGTAGTATATGTCAATGTAATATGTTTGTGTTGATGCGTTCTTGCATTCCTCCTCATTGTGAGTGTTTATCCACCATGGCACCCGACACATATTGTGTTCAGCAAAGATTTTCATGTGTTTGAGCGTCACTCAAACACGTGTAACTCCTGTCAGTTTACACAGAGTCACAAATGAGGTGCAACACAAACAAACAGATAAACACAGACAAACAATAAGCTTCAAATAAGCAGCTGTAGACTATACCACCGGCATGTCGATGCTTATTCATGCTTTTTCTGTTGCTAAACTTAACTTTGGTCATTGTTAGATAATCAGCCTGACTTTTCTTTCCCTGTTTCTCCCTGTTCTCTCACCTGGTCTCATGGTGCAAGGGTAGAACGGAGATTGTTGTGGTTCCCACATCTGGTTTTAATGTACACAATGTATAGTGTGTGTTTCATGGTAAGCAGCCATGAAATGGTCCCTGCCTTTTGTATTAGAAGTATAGAAGGGGTCATCTTGGATCCCCAGGCAGGCAGGGGCACTGGACCAGATGCTGACCATATTTAGACTTGTTTTTTATATATGTACCACATTCCTATATCATGAAAGTATATTCTCATTGGACAATTGCTACACCACCCCCTGAACAAGTATAAAAGCCCTGTACTGAAGTGTCTGGGAGGAGGCTTTGTGAACAGATTGGCTTCATGTTCATGATCTTTCCCATAGGCCTATGCATTCAATGAGTGAAAAAGACAAACTGAGAATGAGGCACGATTCAGGACAATAAACATAAGATTAAAATAATCTTAATTTGGGGGCTCGTCCGGGATTTCTCCAGACAGGTAAGAAATAAAATGCTTAAGTGCATCTTGCTGTCTGTTAAGAAATTATCCTTAAATTCCGTGCCATTTTTGCCATATTTGGTCAAATCGGTTACCTCGTATTTGAATAAATACGGGAAGGACAAAAGAGGATTGATCACCCTTTTTGAGCGATTTTTGAGCGTGGGAGAAGGAATAGATGATTATATGTGAAGAGATTATTTCTTTTCCTGTTTTTCCTATTCTTAGGAGATCTCTCAGTCCTTTTTCACAATTTTAAAGAATTGGTATTGTGAAGTCCTTGCAAGGCATTAACTTAAACTGCTAAATTAATTTTTTTAAAATTGCCAAAAATCGATCTGGACTATTAGAGCTATAAATAAGAATTAAGTTCTTTCAGTGACGTCAGATCTGTCGTCCCTGCTGTGTTAGATTGATGGGCGCTGATCTTAAAAGCAGTTGTATGTGAAATCCATGGTGAATTAGGAGTCAAATATCAAAATTCTGTATATATTATTTTTGACAATGGGGGATAGCGCAGATATGTGCAATTGTATTTAGATAATCATCACATGATGAAACTTGCCTATCCTCCTTCCATCTATCACATAACCTGTCTCTCTCTTCACTGCACCTGCAGCAGTGTTAGTTACTAATCACATAATTAAATCTGAAGTCCCTTCTGTACAGGACATTTATTTCTGGACCATGTCTGAGAAAGGCAAGATTAAACTATTAAACACCACAAACACTCTATTACTGTTTATCATAATGTATTGGATCAGTGTAGATTTCTGCATTTCTAATGTTGATATTGCTATAAGGTCTTTATAAACATTTTTTTTAACAATCTGCAATACTTAATTTATTGAAAAAATATGCAATATTGCTTTGGTCTCTCTTTGCATCTGCATGAAAGTAACCCTTTATTCCTACTCACCTCACTTTGATCGGGACTTGAACCAGTGTCTCCAGCATGGGAGGCAGGAGCGCTAACAGCGACGCTAAAGACATCAGTCGCTATTGCGCCTCTTGAGATGAGGGGAGTGAGTCTTACCCTACCTATTACTAGCTGTCCTCTGTTACACTCATCTCCCCAATCCTCCCCATCTGGCCAAATTATGATAAATAATCTATGGCAAACAATTAATGATCATTGGCGGTTATGGTCACAAAGGGTCAGCCATGTTATCCAAAAATTGGCTCTACACTACAGGATAACTCTCTGTTGACAGTTTCACCATTTTGACTCATAATTTCATAATACACACACACAAGCACGTTCCCTGCACGTTGAGTTGCGAGTAAAAATAGAATCAGAAAAGACAAAGAAACACCTGATGAAGGCAAACTTAAACACTGTATGTATGTTCCTCTATATACTGTACTGTAGAAGGGAAATGG
>JAOTNS010001876.1:0-17178 GCA_028476615.1 Culter alburnus
GGGTCAAACATGGACTGCTGCCTGGCTTATCTAACATCAAATGGAGTCAATAAGTATGTATAGGAAGTTCATGATTAAGGACTAATTTGCCAGAAATATGTTCAGTAGGTCTATGTTGACTTCTCTATGGTTGAATTAACATCAGCAGGAGTCAATAGTAATGTATGAAATGTTCAAAAGGTCAAAGTAGAAAGTTCAAGATTGAGTACTCATTGGCCAGAAATATGTCCCGTAGGTCAAATATGCAATACTCTTTATCTGACGTATCACCAAAAAAAGTCAATGAGTATGTATAAAAAGTTCATGATCGAGTACTAATTTGCCAGAAATATGTCAATTAGTCAAATATGCAATCTCTTTATCTGAAGTGTCACCAAGAAAGTCCTGAGTATGATAACATTTCATGATTGAGGACTAATTTGCCAGAAATATGTTCAGTAGGTCTAATGTTGACTTCTCTATGGGTGAATTCACATCAGCAGGAGTCAATAGTAACGTATGAAACGTTCAAAAGGTCAAAGTAGAAAGTTCAAGATTGAGTACTCGTTGGCCAGAAATATGTCCCGTAGGTCAAATATGCAATACTCTTTATCTGACGTATCACCAAAAAAAGTCAAAGAGAACGTATGAAAAGTTCATGATCGAGTACTAATTTGCCAGAAATATGTCAATTAGGTCAAATGCATACTCTATGGCTGATACACATTAGAGTGAGGCACTTATATAAAGTTCATGATCTTCTTTGGTATTTGTTCAGTAGTTCAACATGGACTGCTGCCTGGCTTATCTAATCAAATGGAGTCATAAGTATGTATAGGAAGTTCATGATCGAGGACTAATTTGCCAGAAATATGTTCAGTAGGTCTATGTTGACTTCTCTATGGGTGAAGCACATCAGTATGAGTCAAAAGTAATGTAAACGTTCAGCAATTAACATAGCAGGAGTCAATAGTATGTTTGAAACGTTCAAAACGTCAAAATGGAAAGTTCAAGATTGAGTACTCTTGGCCAGAAATATGTCCCTTCGGTCAAATGTGCAATACTCTTTAGCTGACGTATCTTCAAAAGGAAGTCAATGAGTTTGTCTAAAGAGTTCATGATCGAGGACCAATTTGCCAGAAATATGTTCAGTAGGTCAAACAATGGCTCATGTATGGCTGGTTACATCAGAGTGAGGCAATGTATAATGTATAAATGTATAAAAAGTTAATGTATAATGATCGAGTCTAATTTGCCTGAAATATATTCAGTAGTATATATTCATTGACTTCTGTCTGGCTGATGAGGAGTCAATGAGTCTGTATAGAAATTTCATGATCGAGGACTAATTTCCTTAGAAATATGTCCATTAGGTCAACATGCAATGCTCTATGGCTGATGCAACATTAGAGTGAGGCATGTATATAAGTTCATGATCAAGTGCTCTTTGGCCAGATATTTGTTCAGTAGGTCAAATATGGACTTCTGTCTTGCTTATCTAACATCAGATGGAGTCAATAAGTATGTATAGGAAATTCATGATTGAGGACTAATTAGCCTGAAATATGTTCAGCAGGTCTAACATGGACTCTGTATGTGTGAATTAACATAATAGTAATGTATGAAACGTTCAAAAGTTCAAAGTAGAACGTTCAAGATTAAGTACTCATTGGCCAGATATATGTCCTTTAGATCAAATATGCAATACTCTTTAGCTGACGTATCTTCAAAAGGAGTCAATGAGTTTGTATAAAAAGTTCAAGATCGAGGACTAATTTTTCAGAAATGTTCAATAGGTCAAACATGGACTTCTGTATAGCTGATTTAATATCAAAGGTGTTAATGAGTATATATATAAAAGTTACTATCCAACTTTCTTTGTCCAGAAATATGTACAGTAGGTCTAATGTTGACTTCTGTATGGGTGAAGCAACATCAGTAGGAGTCAATAGTAATGTAAAAAAGTTCAAAATCGAATAAACCTATGTCCATTAGTTCAAATATCCATTTCTCTATGGCTGACGTATCATCAGAAGCAGTCAATGAGTATGTATAGAAAGTTCATGATCGAGAACTAATGTGACAGAAATTTGTTCAGTTACTCCAATATGGACATCTGAACAGCTGAAGTAACATTAGAAGAGTCAATGAGCATGGATAAAGAAAAGTGAAAAGTTCAAGATCAAGTGCTCTTAGGCCAGAAAAATGTTTATTAGGTCAAATATGGACTACTGTATGGCTGATGTGATATCAGAAGGCGTCAATGAGTATAAAATTCAATATAGAATACTCTTGGCCAGAAAATGAATGGCCGAAATAAAATCAGGATTCAATTAGAATGTATTGAAAGTTCAAGATTGACGTCTAATTTGCCTGAGATATGTTCAGTAGGTCAAATATTGACTTGTGTCTGTCTGATGTAACAAGAGAAGCAGTCAATAGTAATGTATGAAACGTTCAAATGTTCAAAGTAGAAAATTTAAGATTGAGTAGTCTTTGGCCAGACATATGTCCATTAGTTCAAATATCCATTTCTCTATGGCTGACGGCTTTCTATTCACATCGGGTTAAGTTAGATATGCACAACGAATGAGTTCATTCATTACAACATCACGTATTTTATGTTTTCTCTTAAAAAGCACAAGGAACACAGTTCTTGCATACAATGCAAATTAAACTGTGCATAATTTACATGTTAGTTCTTGTATGCATTGCAATGCAACAGCATATGTGATGTGTTTTCTCTTCCATGCTCAAATGAAAAGTAAGTTCTTGTATGCAACGCAGTGCAACAAGCACTTGTTTTGTTATATATTTACTGCAAAACGGAATAACTTGCAATGAGATATAATATAGCTGTGTTATATCTCAATGTATAATGGATGCGTTAGTTCATTCATAGCAACACCATATATGTTATGTGTTATCTCTTCAATGCAATAGGAATAAGTTTTTGTACACAGTGAATACCTATTTCTTGAAGGCATTGAAATGCAACAGCAATATATGTATATTAATTTCTTCTATGCTCAACATGAATTAATTATTGTGTGCAATGCAATGAAACAGTTAGTTCTTGCATTCATTCAAAACAAATTTAGTTGTTGTCTATTGTGTGCAATGTATTGAAACAGTTCTTGATTCATTGCAATGCAACAGCATATGTGATTTGTTTTCTCTTCGATGCAAAAAGGAAAGAGTTAGTTCTTGTATGCAACACAGCGCAACAATCACCTGTTTTGTTTTTCTTCTATGCACAACGTTACTACAATGCAATGTGTTTATGTCTCAGTGCACAACGGATGAGATCATTCATTCATCGCAACACATATATGTGATTAGTTTTCTCTTCAATGCACAAAGGAAAGAGTTAGTTCTTCTATGCAATGCAGTGCAACAAGCACCTGCAAAACGGATTAAGTTACTGCAATGCAATGCACATGTTATGTGTTATGTCTGCACTGCACAACGGTTTAAGTTACTGCAATTCATTGTGTGTTACGTTGTATCTCTTCATTGCAGGAGGAATACATTAGTTCTTAGGGGAAAGGGGAAGCAGCGCATAATTACAAGTTGCAATGCAATATATTTTATTTAATTTTCAAGCGCATATACGATATTTTGCCACAGCATAAATAATACAATGCACTGAAACAGTTCTTGAGTCATTGCAATATGCAACAGAATATGTGATTTGTTTTCTCTTCGATGCACAAGGAAAGAGTTAGTTCTTGTATGCAACGCAGTCGTGTTATCTCTTCACTGCAAAACGGATTGTTACTGCAATGGAATGCACATGTTGTGTCTTTCTGCACAACGGTTTAAGTTACTGCAATTCAGTGTATGTGTTATGTGTTATCTCTTCAATGCATAACAGATGATTAGTTAATTTATCGCAACACAACGTCTTTGTTATCTCTTCAATGCAGGAGGAATACATTAGTTCTTAGGGGAAAGGGGAAACAGTGCATAACTTACAAGTTGCAATGCAGCAGCATATTTTATATTAATTTCTTCTATTAATAGCATAATAAGTTATATATTGTATGCAATGTATTGAAACAGTTCATTGCAATGCAACAGCATAATGTGATTTTTTTTCTCTTCTATGCACAACATAAGTTAAATATTGTTTACAATGCACTGAAACAGTTCTTGCATTGCAATGCAACATCAAAGATTATTTGTTTTCTCTTCAATGCACAAAGGAAAGAGTTAGTTCTTGCATGCAACGCTGGCGATAAGCGCCTGTCGTGTTATCTCTTCACTGCAAAACGGATTAAGTTACTGCAATAAAATGCACGTGTAATCTCTGCATTGCACATCGGTTTAAGTTACTGCAATTCAATGTATGTGTTATCTCTTTAATACAGGAGGAATACATTAGTTCTTGTATACAATGTAAGGAAACAGTGCATAACTTACAAGTTGCAATGCAACAGCACATTTGTTATATCAATTTCTTCTATTCAAAGCGTAATAAGTTAACTATTGTATTGCACTGAAACAGTTCTCGATGCATTGCAATGCAATGCACATGTTATGTGTTAAATTTCAATGCATTATGGATGAGTTAGTTCATTCATCGCAATACCACATATATGTGTTCTCTTCAATGCATAAGGAATAAGTTAGTTCTTGTATACAATGCAAGTAAACAAGATATAACTTACATGTTTGTTAGTTCTTGTATGCGTTGTAATGCAACAAGCATATGTGTTATATAAATTTCTTCTATGCACAACGTAAGTTAACCATTGTTTGCAATGCACTGAAACAGTTGCTGATGCATTGCAATGCAACAAGCATATGTGATTTGTTTTCTCTTCGATGCAAAAAGGAAAGAGTTAGTTCTTGTTTGCAACACAGCGCAACAAACACCTGTTTTGTTTTTCTTCTATGCACAACATGTTACTACAATGCAATGTGTTATGTCTCAGTGCATAACGGATGTGATAGTTCATTCATCGCAACACCATATATGTGATTAGTTTTCTCTTCAATGTACAAAGGAAAGAGTTAGTTCTTCTATGCAATGCAGTGCAACAAGCACCTGCACAACGGTTTAAGTTACTGCAATTCAATGTGTGTTACGTTGTATCTCTTCATTGCAGCGCATAACTTATAAGTTGCAATGCAGCAGCATATATTTTATTTTAATTTCGTTATTCATAGTTAAAAAGTATTTATTACAATTGATACAGTTCTGATGCATTGTAAGCAGCACACATTATTATATCAATTATTTTTAAATGAATAACTATTATGCAATGCACTGAAACAGTTCAATATGTGATTTGTTTTTTTCTTCAGTGTACAAAGGAAAGAGTTAGTGCTTGTAACACATACATGTGGTATTGCGGTGAATGAACTAACTCCATCCATAATGCATTGAGATTTAACACATAACATGTGCATTGCATTGCAATGCATCAAGAACTGTTTCAGTGCATACAATAGTTAACTTATTTAAGCTTTGAATAGAAGAAATTGATATAACAAATGTGCTGTTGCATTGCAACTTGTAAGTTATGCACTGTTTTCCTTACATTGTATACAAGAACTAATGTATTCCCCTGTATTACAGAGATTAACGTCTGTTACTGCAATTCAATGTGTCTTACGTTTTATCACTTCAATGCAGGAGGAATACATTAGTTCTTAGGGGAAAGGGGAAACAGTGCATAAACTTACAAATTGCAATGCAGCAAAATATTTTATATTCATTTCTTCTATTCATAGCATAATAAGTTGTCTATTGTATGCAATGTATATGTGATTTGTTTTCTCTTCGATGCAAAAAGGAAAGAGTTAGGCGCAACAAGCACCTGTTTTGTTTTTCTTCTATGCCCAACATATGTTAAATATTGTTTTCAATGCACTGAAACAGTTCTTGCATTGCAATGCAACAGCATATTTATCTTTTTCTTCAGTGTACAAAGGAAAGAGTTAGTGCTTGTATGCAACGCTGCGCTACAAGCACCTGTCGTGTTATCTTTTCACTACAAAACGTATGTTACTGCAATGCAATGTGTTATGTCTCAGTGCATAACGGATGAGATAGTTCATTCATCGCAACACCGTAATTAGTTTTCTCTTCAATGCACAAAGGAAAGAGTTAGTTCTTCTATGCATTGCAGTGCAACAAGCACCTGCAAAACGGATTAAGTTACTGCAATGCAATGCACATGTTATGTGTTATGTCTGCACTGCACAGCGGTTTAAGTTACTGCAGTTCAATACATTAGTTCTTAGGGGAAAGGGGAAACAAGTGCATAACTTACAAGTTGTACAATGCAGCAGCATATATTTTATATTAATTTCTTCTATTCATAACGTAATAAGTTAACTATTATATGCAATGCACTGAAACAGTTCTTGATTAATCGCAATGCAACAGCATATGTGCTTTGTTTTCTCTTCAAATCCCAAAGGAAAGAGTTAGTGCTTGTATGTAACGCTGTGCGACAAGCACCTGTCTTGTTATCTCTTCACTGCAGAACGTAATGTTACTGCAATGCAATGTGTTATGTATTATATCTCAGTGCATAACGGATGAGATAGTTCATTCATCGCAACACCATATATGCAATTCATATGCAATGCAATTTGCAATGCAATGTGTTATGTGATATATCTCAGTGCATAACTTACATGTTAGCTCGTATATGCACTGCAATACAACAGCACATTAATGTATTCTATGCATAACATAATAAGATGTTTATTATATGCAATGCAATGAAACAGTCTGTTCTTGTATTTATTGCATTGCATGTACATATTTCTGGCAAAAAAGTATTTAATATTTAACTTTTTATATATACTCATTGATGCCTTTTGATATCACATCAGTCATATAGATGTCTATTTTTGACCTACTGCACATATTTCTGAACCAAGAATCATGAACTTTCTTTACAAAATCGTTGACTCCTAATGTTACATCAGACCGACAGTAGTCCATATTTGCAATGATGAACATTTTTCTGGCCCAAGAGTACTTGATGTTGAACTTTCTATATATATTAATTGACTCAAGAACAGTAGACAGTATTAGACCTACTTTTTACATTTTTTTTATCCAAAGAGACTTTGAACATGAACTTTTTGTACTGATGTTACTTCAGCCATACATAGACCCATGTTTGACCTTCTGAACTTTGAGCTTTCTATTCAGCAGAAAAACAGTCCATGTTGGACCCCATTAAATTTTTTGATCTCCCAAGAATCCTTTATCATGAACTTAGTATTCATACTCAATGTCTCATTCTGATGTTACATCAGCCAGACAGAACAACATATTTGACCAACAGAACACTTTTCTGGCCAAAGAGACCCTGAACAAGAACTTACTATACATAATCATAGACTTCTGATGTTAAAAATAAGCCATACAGAAGTCCATATTTGACCTACTGAACATGTTTACAGCCAAAGAGTACTCGATCTTGGACTTTCTGTGCACACTATTGCCTCCTTCTGATGTTACATCCCACATATATCTGGCCAAAGAGAATTCAATATTGAACTTTTAATATATACTCATTGACACCTTCTAATGTTAGATCAGCCAGACAGTAGTCCATATTAGACTTAGTGTACATATTTCTGGCCCAAGAGTCCTCAATCATAAACATTCAATCCTTCTGATTACACTGACTCCTTTGATTTCAGCTATACAGTTGTGCACATGTCACGTAATGAACATATTTCTGACTAAAGAGTCATTGTTCATGAAATTTCAAATCATAATCATTCAATCCTGCTGATTTTACAACAGCCATACAGAAGTCCATATTTGAACAACTGAACATATTTCTTGAACTTTTCTATATATACACATTACCTCTTTGTGATGTTACAACATTTTTTTAAGTAGGTCTAATATGGACTTCTGCATGGGTGAAGTAACATCAGAAGCAGTCAATCAGTACGTATAGAAAGTTCATGATCGATGACTAATTTCCTTAGAAATATGTCCATTAGGTCAAATATGCAATACTCTATGGCTGAAGCAACATTAGAGTGAGGCATGTATATAAAGCTCATGATCAGATCTCTTTGGCAGGAAATTCGTTCAGTAGGTCAAATATACTGTCTGGCTGAAATAATATCAGATAAAGTCAATGAGTGTGTATAGAAAGTTCATGATCGAGGACTAATTTGACAAAAATATGTTCAGTTGCTCTAATTTGGGATATCTGAAGAGCTGAAGTACATTAGAAGGAGTCAAAGAGCATGTATAGAAAGTTCAAGATCAAGTGTTCTTAGGCCAGAAAAATGTTTATTAGGTCAAATATGGACAAAGGCGTCAAAGACTATAAAAATCAATATAGAATATTCTTGGCCATAAAAACTTATGGCCGAACAATTTCGGATACAGAGAATGTATAGAAGTTCACGATTGAGGTCTAATTTGTCTGAAATATGTTCAGTAAGTCAAATATTGGCTTCTGTCTGTCTGATATAACAACAGGAGTCAATGCGTCTGTATAGTAATTTCATCATTGAGGACTTAAATGGGTTCATATACGGCTGAAGTAATAGAGTGAATCATGAATATATTATTGAAAGTATTGTATTGAAAGTTCATGACAGAGTACTCCTGGGCCAGAAATATTTCATTTGGTCAAATGTGACCACAGTATGGCTAATGTGATATCAGAAGGCGTCAGTAAGTAAATATAAAAAGTTCAAGATTGAGTACTCTTTGGCCAGACATATGTCCTTTAGTCAAATATGCAATACTCTATGGCTGACATAACATCAGAAGGAGTCAATGAGTATGTTTAAAAAGTTCATGAGTGGACAAATTTACCAGAGATATGTTCTTGGGTCAAACTTGGCTCATGTGGGTGAAGTAACATCAGAGTGAGGCAAAAGTATGTATACAAAATACATGATCTCTTGGGACAAAAAAAGTAGGTCTAATATGGATTTCTGTATGGCCGAAATAAATTCAAGGACTCAATGAGTCGATTTAGAAAGATTGAGGTCTAATTTGCCTGAAATATGTTCTGTAGGTCAAATATTGACTTCTGCCTGGCTGATGAAACAAGAGGAGCCAATAAGTCCGTATAGAAATTTCATTGTTGAGGAGTTATTTGCCAGAAATTTGTTCAGTAGGTCAAAATGGGTTCATATATGGCTGAAGTAACATCAAAGTGAATCAATGAATATGTATTGAAAGTTCAAGACGGAGTACTCCTGGGCCAGAAATATGTTCATTTGGTCAAATGTGGACCACAGTATGGCTAATGTGATATCAGAAGGTGTCAGTAAGTAAATATAAAAAGTTCAAGATCGAGTACTCTTTGGCCAGAAATATGTCCCTTAGGTCAAATGTGCAATAACTCTTTAGCTGACGTATCTTCAAAAGGAGTCAATGAGTATGTATGAAAAGTTCATGATCGAGGACTAATTTGCCAGAAATATGTTCAATAGGTCAAACATGGACTTATGTATAGCTGATTTAATATCAGAAGATGTTAAGTATAATATAAAAGTTAATATCCAATTTTCTTTGCCCAGAAATATGTTCAGTAGGTCTAATGTTGACTTCTGTGTGGGTGAAGCAACATCAGTAGGTCAATAGTAATGTAAAAAAGTTCAAAATCGAATAAACCTATGTCCATTAGTTCAAATATCCATTTCTCTGTGGCTGACGTATCATCAAAAGTGTCAATGAGTTTGTATAAACAGTTCATGATCGAGGATTAATTTGCCAGAAATGTTCAGTTGGTCAAATATGCAATACTCTATGGCTGATGCAACATTAGAGTGAGGCACTTATATAAAGTTCATGATCAAGTGCTCTTTGGTCATATATTTGTTCAGTAGGTCAAACATGGACTGCTGCCTGGCTTATCTAACATCAAATGGAGTCAATAAGTATGTATAGGAATTTCATGATCGAGGACTAATTTGCCAGTTCAGTAGGTCTAATACGGACTTCTGTATGGCCGAAATAAATTCACAAGGACTGAATGAGTCAGTTTAGAAAGTTCAAGATTGAGGTCTAATTTGCCTGAAATATGTTCAGTAGGTCAAACATTGACTTCTGCCTGGCTGATGAAACAAGAGGGCCAATAAGTCCGTATAGAAATTTCATTGTTGAGGGCTTATTTGCCAGAAATTTGATCAGTAGGTCAAAATGGGTTGATATACGGCTGAAGTAATAGTGTGAATCAATGAAAATGTATTGAAAGTTCAAGATTGAGTACTCGTCGGCCAGAAATATGATCATTTGTTCAAATATGGACCACAGGATGGCTAATGTGATATCAGAAGGCATCAGTAAGTATATAAAGTTCATGATTGAGTACTCATTGGCCAGAAATATGTCCCGTAGGTCAAATATGCAATACTCTTTATCTGATGTATCACAAAAAAAGTCAATGAGTATGTATAAAATTCATGATCGAGTACTAATTTGCCAGAAATATGTCAATTAGGTCAAGTAAGGCAAAAGTATGGCAAGATTGAGTACTCGTCGGCCAGAAATATGATCATTTGTTCAAATATGGACCACAGGATGGCTAATGTGATATCAAGGCATCAGTAAGTAAAATAAAAGTTCATGATTGTGTACTAATTTGCCAGAAATATCAATTAGCAATACTCTATGGCTGATGCAACATTAGAGTGAGGCACTTATATAAAGTTCATGATCAAGTGCTCTTTGGTCAGATATTTGTTCAGTAGGTCAAACATGGACTGCTGCCTGGCTTATCTAACATCAATGGAGTCAATAAGTATGTATAGGAAGTTCATGATCGAGGTCTAATTTGCCTGAAATAGTTCCGTAGGTCAAACATTGACTTCTGCCTGGCTGATGAAACAAGAGGTGCCAATAAGTCCGTATAGAAATTTCATTGTTGAGGAGTTATTTGCCAGAAATTTGTTCAGTAGGTCAAAATGGGTTCATATATGGCTGAAGTAACATCAAAGTGAATCAATGAATATGTATTGAAAGTTCAAGACGGAGTACTCCTGGGCCAGAAATATGTTCATTTGGTCAAATGTGGACCACAGTATGGCTAATGTGATATCAGAAGGTGTCAGTAAGTTAATATAAAAAGTTCAAGATCGAGTACTCTTTGGCCAGAAATATGTCCCTTAGGTCAAATGTGCAATAACTCTTTAGCTGACGTATCTTCAAAAGGAGTCAATGAGTATGTATAAAAAGTTCATGATCGAGGACTAATTTGCCAGAAATATGTTCAATAGGTCAAACATGGACTTATGTATAGCTGATTTAATATCAGAAGATGTTAAAGAGTATATATAAAAAGATTAATATCCAATTTTCTTTGCCCAGAAATATGTTCAGTAGGTCTAATGTTGACTTCTGTGTGGGTGAAGCAACATCAGTAGGAGTCAATAGTAATGTAAAAAAGTTCAAAATCGAATAAACCTATGTCCATTAGTTCAAATATCCATTTCTCTGTGGCTGACGTATCATCAGAAAGTGTCAATGAGTTTGTATAAACAGTTCATGATCGAGGATTAATTTGCCAGAAATATGTTCAGTTGGTCAAATATGCAATACTCTATGGCTGATGCAACATTAGAGTGAGGCACGTATATAAAGTTCATGATCAAGTGCTCTTTGGTCATATATTTGTTCAGTAGGTCAAACATGGACTGCTGCCTGGCTTATCTAACATCAAATGGAGTCAATAAGTATGTATAGGAAGTTCATGATCGAGGACTAATTTGCCAGAAATATGTTCAGTAGGTCTAATACGGACTTCTGTATGGCCGAAATAAATTCACAAGGACTGAATGAGTCAGTTTAGAAAGTTCAAGATTGAGGTCTAATTTGCCTGAAATATGTTCAGTAGGTCAAACATTGACTTCTGCCTGGCTGATGAAACAAGAGGGCCAATAAGTCCGTATAGAAATTTCATTGTTGAGGGCTTATTTGCCAGAAATTTGATCAGTAGGTCAAAATGGGTTCATATACGGCTGAAGTAATAGTGTGAATCAATGAAAATGTATTGAAAGTTCAAGATTGAGTACTCGTCGGCCAGAAATATGATCATTTGTTCAAATATGGACCACAGGATGGCTAATGTGATATCAGAAGGCATCAGTAAGTAAATATAAAAGTTCATGATGAGTACTCATTGGCCAGAAATATGTCCCGTAGGTCAAATATGCAATACTCTTTATCTGATGTATCACCAAAAAAAGTCAATGAGTATGTATAAAAAGTTCATGATCGAGTACTAATTGCCAGAAATATGTCAATTAGGTCAGAGTAAGGCAAAAGTATGTATACAAAATACATGATCTCTTGGGACAAAAAAGTTCAAGATTGAGTACTCGTCGGCCAGAAATATGATCATTTGTTCAAATATGGACCACAGGATGGCTAATGTGATATCAGAAGGCATCAGTAAGTAAATATAAAAGTTCATGATTGTGTACTAATTTGCCAGAAATATGTCAGGTCAAATATGCAATACTCTATGGCTGATGCAACATTAGAGTGAGGCACTTATATAAAGTTCATGATCAAGTGCTCTTTGGTCAGATATTTGTTCAGTAGGTCAAACATGGACTGCTGCCTGGCTTATCTAACATCAAATGGAGTCAATAAGTATGTATAGGAAGTTCATGATCGAGGTCTAATTTGCCTGAAATATGTTCCGTAGGTCAAACATTGACTTCTGCCTGGCTGATGAAACAAGAGGTGCCAATAAGTCCGTATAGAAATTTCATTGTTGAGGAGTTATTTGCCAGAAATTTGTTCAGTAGGTCAAAATGGGTTCATATGGCTGAAGTAACATCAAAGTGAATCAAATATGTATTGAAAGTTCAAGACGGAGTACTCCTGGGCCAGAAATATGTTCATTTGGTCAAATGTGGACCACAGTATGGCTAATGTGATATCAGAAGGTGTCAGTAAGTAATATAAAAAGTTCAAGATCGAGTACTCTTTGGCCAGAAATATGTCCCTTAGGTCAAATGTGCAATAACTCTTTAGCTGACGTATCTTCAAAAGGAGTCAATGAGTATGTATAAAAAGTTCATGATCGAGGACTAATTTGCCAGAAATATGTTCAATAGGTCAAACATGGACTTATGTATAGCTGATTTAATATCAGAAGATGTTAAGAGTATATATAAAAAGATTAATATCCAATTTTCTTTGCCCAGAAATATGTTCAGTAGGTCTAATGTTGACTTCTGTGTGGGAGAAGCAACATAGGAGTCAATAGTAATGTAAAAAAGTTCAAAATCGAATAAACCTATGTCCATAGTTTCAAATATCCATTTCTCTGTGGCTGACGTATCATCAGAAAGTGTCAATGGGTTTGTATAAACAGTTCATGATCGAGGATTAATTTGCCAGAAATATGTTCAGTTGGTCAAATATGCAATACTCTATGGCTGATGCAACATTAGAGTGAGGCACTTATATAAAGTTCATGATCAAGTGCTCTTTGGTCATATATTTGTTCAGTAGGTCAAACATGGACTGCTGCCTGGCTTATCTAACATCAAATGGAGTCAATAAGTATGTATAGGAAGTTCATGATCGAGGACTAATTTGCCAGAAATATGTTCAGTAGGTCAAACAATGACTTCTGCCTGGCTGATGAAACAAGAGGAGCCAATAAGTCCGTATAGAAATTTCATTGTTGAGGGCTTATTTGCCAGAAATTTGATCAGTAGGTCAAAATGGGTTGATATACGGCTGAAGTAATAGAGTGAATCAATGAAAATGTATTGAAAGTTCAAGATTGAGTACTCGTCGGCCAGAAATATGATCATTTGTTCAAATATGGACCACAGGATGGCTAATGTGATATCAGAAGGCATCAGTAAGTAAATATAAAAGTTCATGATTGAGTACTCATTGCCAGAAATATGTCCCGTAGGTCAAATATGCAATACTCTATCTGATAACAAAAGTCAATAGTATGTATTCATGATAGTAAACATGATCATCAAGGCAAGCGATAGTTCTAATCTGTATGGCCGAAATAAATTCACAAGGACTGAATGAGTCATTTAGAAAGTTGAGGTCTAATTTGCCTGAAATATGTTCCGTAGGTCAAATATTGACTTCTGCCTGGCTGATGAAACAAGAGGAGCCAATAAGTCCGTATAGAAATTTCATTGTTGAGGAGTTATTTGCCAGAAATTTGTTCAGTAGGTCAAAATGGGTTCATATATGGCTGAAGTAACATCAAAGTGAATCAATGATGTATTGAAAGTTCAAGACGGAGTACTCCTGGGCCAGAAATATTTCATTTGGTCAAATGTGGACCACAGTATGGCTAATGTGATATCAAGGTGTCAGTAAGTAAATATAAAAAGTTCAAGATCGAGTACTCTTTGGCCAAATATGTCCCTTAGGTCAAATGTGCAATAACTCTTTAGCTGACGTATCTTCAAAAGGAGTCAATGAGTATGTATAAAAAGTTCATGATCGAGGACTAATTTGCCAGAAATATGTTCAATAGGTCAAACATGGACTTATGTATAGCTGATTTAATATCAGAAGATGTTAAAGAGTATATATAAAAAGTTAATATCCAATTTTCTTTGCCCAGAAATATGTTCAGTAGGTCTAATGTTGACTTCTGTGTGGGAAGCAACATCAGTAGGAGTCAATAGTAATGTAAAAAAGTTCAAAATCGAATAAACCTATGTCCATTAGTTCAAATATCCATTTCTCTGTGGCTGACGTATCATCAGAAAGTGTCAATGAGTTTGTATAAACAGTTCATGATCGAGGATTAATTTGCCAGAAATATGTTCAGTTGGTCAAATATGCAATACTCTATGGCTGATGCAACATTAGAGTGAGGCACTTATATAGTTCATGATCAAGTGCTCTTTGGTCATATATTTGTTCAGTAGGTCAAACATGGACTGCTGCCTGGCTTATCTAACATCAAATGGAGTCAATAAGTATGTATAGGAAGTTCATGATCGAGGACTAATTTGCCAGAAATATGTTCAGTAGGTCTAATACGGACTTCTGTATGGCCGAAATAAATTCACAAGGACTGAATGAGTCAGTTTAGAAAGTTCAAGATTGAGGTCTAATTTGCCTGAAATATGTTCAGTAGGTCAAACATTGACTTCTGCCTGGCTGATGAAACAAGAGGGCCAATAAGTCCGTATAGAAATTTCATTGTTGAGGGCTTATTTGCCAGAAATTTGATCAGTAGGTCAAAATGGGTTGATATACGGCTGAAGTAATAGTGTGAATCAATGAAAATGTATTGAAAGTTCAAGATTGAGTACTCGTCGGCCAGAAATATGATCATTTGTTCAAATATGGACCACACAGGATGGCTAATGTGATATCAGAAGGCATCAGTAAGTAAATATAAAAGTTCATGATTGTGTACTAATTTGCCAGAAATATGTCAATTAGGTCAAATATGCAATACTCTATGGCTGATGCAACATTAGAGTGAGGCACTTATATAAAGTTCATGATCAAGTGCTCTTTTGCTCTTTGGTCAGATATTTGTTCAGTAGGTCAAACATGGACTGCTGCCTGGCTTATCTAACATCAAATGGAGTCAATAAGTATGTATAGGAAGTTCATGATCGAGGTCTAATTTGCCTGAAATATGTTCCGTAGGTCAAACATTGACTTCTGCCTGGCTGATGAAACAAGAGGTGCCAATAAGTCCGTATAGAAATTTCATTGTTGAGGAGTTATTTGCCAGAAATTTGTTCAGTAGGTCAAAATGGGTTCATATATGGCTGAAGTAACATCAAAGTGAATCAATGAATATGTATTGAAAGTTCAAGACGGAGTACTCCTGGGCCAGAAATATGTTCATTTGGTCAAATGTGGACCACAGTATGGCTAATGATATCAGAAGGTGTCAGTAAGTAAATATAAAAAGTTCAAGATCGAATACTCTTTGGCCAGAAATATGTCCCTTAGGTCAAATGTGCAATAACTCTTTAGCTGACGTATCTTCAAAAGGAGTCAATGAGTATGTATAAAAAGTTCATGATCGAGGACTAATTTGCCAGAATATGTTCAATAGGTCAAACATGGACTTATGTATAGCTGATTTAATATCAGATGTTAAAGAGTATATATAAAAAGATTAATATCCAATTTTCTTTGCCCAGAAATATTTCAGTAGGTCTAATGTTGACTTCTGTGTGGGTGAAGCAACATCAGTAGGAGTCAATAGTAATGTAAAAAGTTCAAAATCGAATAAACCTATGTCCATTAGTTCAAATATCCATTTCTCTGTGGCTGACGTATCATCAGAAAGTGTCAATGAGTTTGTATAAACAGTTCATGATCGAGGATTAATTTGCCAGAAATATGTTCAGTTGGTCAAATGCAATACTCTATGGCTGATGCAACATTAGAGTGAGGCACTTATATAAAGTTCATGATCAAGTGCTCTTTGGTCATATATTTGTTCAGTAGGTCAAACATGGACTGCTGCCTGGCTTATCTAACATCAAATGGAGTCAATAAGTATGTATAGGAAGTTCATGATCGAGGACTAATTTGCCAGAAATATGTTCAGTAGGTCTAATACGGACTTCTGTATGGCCGAAATAAATTCACAAGGACTGAATGAGTCAGTTTAGAAAGTTCAATTGAGGTCTAATTTGCCTGAAATATGTTCAGTAGGTCAAACATTGACTTCTGCCTGGCTGATGAAACAAGAGGGCCAATAAGTCCGTATAGAAATTTCATTGTTGAGGGCTTATTTGCCAGAAATTTGATCAGTAGGTCAAAATGGGTTCATATACGGCTGAAGTAATAGTGTGAATCAATGAAAATGTTGAAAGTTCAAGATTGAGTACTCGTCGGCCAGAAATATGATCATTTGTTCAAATATGGACCACAGGATGGCTAATGTGATATCAGAAGGCATCAGTAAGTAAATATAAAAGTTCATGATTGAGTACTCATTGGCCAGAAATATGTCCCGTAGGTCAAATATGCAATACTCTTTATCTGATGTATCACCAAAAAAAGTCAATGAGTATGTATAAAAAGTTATGATCGAGTACTAATTTGCCAGAAATATGTCAATTAGGTCAGAGTAAGGCAAAAGTATGTATACAAAATACATGATCTCTTGGGACAAAAAAGTTCAAGATTGAGTACTCGTCGGCCAGAAATATGATCATTTGTTCAAATATGGACCCAGGATGGCTAATGTGATATCAGAAGGCATC